>ML814995.1:23542-49380 GCA_009831015.1 Picea engelmannii | reverse complement strand
TATTTAAAAAAATACATATATTGATTTCATATGTTACACATTGAATATAGCACATAAATTTAAAGTCAATAAACTAATAATCACCACGTCTAAATATAAAAAGTTATACTATGTATTTATTATTATGCATTATTATATTTATATTATATTTATTATCTAATATATTATTTATTATTATATTTATATTATATTTATGAATATTTTAGTTCCATTCAACGCACTGTTCATTATACATTTTGAATAACAAACAACCCTCAATTATTATCTTTTAACAAAAAATATTCATTACTTGTGCATTTAGTTATATTAAGTTTTATTGTTCAACATGTATTTCCCAACTAACTCGGGACTGTGTTGCCATGCAACCCTTGTTCTCCTCGGTCTAGCCCAAGAAAAACAGATTTCTCAGCTACAAGTTTTTGGGGACTTGTTGTTAGTTGTAAACATCATCAAAGGCAGACACATTCTACACAACTTCTCTCTACATCCTATCTTGGAAAAAATCAAAAGAATTATCTCCACACTCACCACTTTTTCCATTTCACATGTCTATAGGGACAAAAAAAGAAGAAGCAAACACTCTTTCTAAAGGTGGAGTGGCGTTGGACAAAGGCATATGGAAAACATGGTGAAAAAATACGCAAGGGTTCATTGAACATCTTCATCCCACTTGGTTCACAGCTTGACTCGTAGGCCTTTGTATCCTATGTATATGGACCTTTTTTGTACTTTTGAAGGCACTATATATTTTGCTATATATTGAAAATATCGGAATGTAAATCACTGTTGAAATTAGTGGATAGGAATCAGGAATATAGTTGAACATATGGATCCATGGATCATACTAAGCAGAAATGAATAAAGGAATGTCAAAGGTATCTACTAATGTAATTTTGTTTCATATAATAAAATTACTTTCTTTAAAAAAAAATGTCGTGTGCTTGCTTACATTTAAAGACGGAAAGTGCAAAAAAACTCACACCTATTTAGGATGGTGTCTAGAATTGCCAAAGGTGCAATCAACATGTTTTTTATTGTGAATACAGGTACATTTTCTAGTTCCACATTGAATACCAAACAAGCAAAATCAATGGTGTTGCATTCCAAGAAGTTGCAGAACAACTTATAGGTGTGTTTGCTGAGAAATTATATGAATATGGCTATGAGGGAAATACTAAAAAAATCACAAACATATTTGGCAAGTTATTCTTTAATAGTTACTTGTTCAAACTAGTAGTACATGAAGAAACATTTTCCAATAAAAAATAAATCAAATGCATCGTGATTTCATGTGATAAAATTAATCACATACCAAAGTCAAAACAGGATATCCCCATCCATGAATTATAGGCTAAATAGTTAACACAAAGTGTTATGGTTGTTTATTTCAAACAACAATCTATAATTTCCCTACTTTTGTGCATATATATATTACATGAAGTGTTTATGTTTTGGAGTTTTTTGTCTTCATTATGACATTTCTATGGAAGGAAATCCAACCTATGCATTCATTTGTAACATATTTTAAAATTAAATCTATTGATTTTGTAACTATCTTGGGAATATGCATAAAAAAACATGTTATCAAACATATGAAATGTGCTATCAAGAAATTTGAGTTTTAATTACAAATGGTTCGCGATTTCTCTTATAGGCAATTCCATCTGGTGCAAAACATGCCCCCGTGTTCCAAACAACACCAACAAGCACCACATGTGAAGGAGTGTCAAGATTATTACAAAGGCTTGTTCTCTTTCAACAAGGCATGACAACAACTACTTTGCACATACCTTCTTCACAAATTCAACTTTCCAACAAGACTATATACAACTGTCAGCGCAATACAATTCATGTTATAGAAATAAACCAAAAAAAAAGATATAAATGGAACAATGACATTGTCAATAGAAAATTACTAACCCATTTACTACTACTATGTCTACATATAGGAGCCAACAAATGAATAACGTTGGATAAAATATGAAAAAACAAAAAAAACTACTGAAGAGACTTAGAGAGACTTCATATATAAACCAAAACCAACATTGCATGGAATTTCCAACACATGTTCGCAAACATCAACCCCATACACATGCTTCCCAATCTTTCTTAAATGTATTGATGCTTCGTTTAACATACATGCATGTATTTCATGTGTGGAATCATATATTGGCATTCTTACTCGTTCATCTCCTAATGGACACATTTGTACTTGACATCATAGAGGAAAAAATGGTCATCGACTCTCCAAATGGAATAATATGGACCTCGGCGACCAACCCACAGTCCTATCAATACTTACTCAAGTTGAGGAAATGCTCATTGCCTGAGTTAGCCCCTCCTTGCAAGTTAGGCATGCTCAAGGTGGAAAATGCAAATACGGTGGCCACACTATTATTTACCCACAACAAATTGTTCAAATAGCGACTTATCTGCCACGTCGCCTTTCGGATCTTGACATCTTGGTTATCAAGAGACATGGAGGAAAGGGGAAATGTTATGTTGGACAACTGAGAGGGGGGGTGAATCAATTGTTACCATGCTTAAACAATTATGCTTCTTTTAAATTTTTTACAAGGCATTCAATGATGATCACAATAATGCAGGGAAACAAGCAATGGCACATTCAGCATCAGTCACATATATGAGATACACAGAGACAGATATTTCTCGAGGAAACCCATAAAGGGTAAAAACCTCTTCTTCTTTATATGATAAGTATTATTTACATCCTTTACATTATCATACATATGAGCACCAACTCATAATGAAGTTGCAACCTCTGTTTTGCAAGCTGCTACTTGCTGAGAGCACCAACTCCCTGTTTTCTCTAGCACCAACTAGAAGGAAGCACCAACTCCCTGTTTTCTCTAGCACCAACTAGAAGGAAGCACCAACTCCCTGGTTTCTCTAGAACAAACTAGAAGGAAGCACCAACTCCCTGGTTTCTCTAGCACCAACTCCCTGTGTTCAAGCACCCACCTGAACCTCTGAGGACACCAGTCCTCCCTAGCACCTCCCTACCACCCTGATTAATTAATATATGTTACTGAACTTATTACAGTGATACAATGTTCAACAATGACTTACCAGTCTCATCACTATTCTGCAAGATTTCGCTGCTCTGTTTGCCTCACTGTCTTCATGCACACATCCATTGCACTTTTTTTTCTTCTGCTTTTTGTGCTCTGTGCACCATTCCCATTCAATGCACCTTTTGTCTTCTGTCCATTTCAGCTGCTTCACTCAACCTCCTTCTTCACACCTTAATCACTCACAATAACAACAACCCTGAATCTCTTCTTTGTTCCTCATTCTTATAGTCTTTGTGCATGTTCTGCATACCCTGTATGCAATCCTTCTGCCTGCTCACCATGTCGAGTGATCTGTCTATTCATCATGTGAAACTCTTCATCTTCTATGTTTGTTACAGTTACAAGCTCCAATGCTCTTCCAGCTGTCAATCGCCTCCATGACCAATCTTTATTCGACTGGCAGAATCCTTGAGACTCTTCACCTCCTCTGTCAATCACACCGAAATCTCTTCGAGTCCTCTGGCAGAAACCATTTGTGGTTTCTAGCAGTTACACTGTGATTTGAAACAGTAGCCCTCCGATCTTATTCAATTTCATCTGCACCGTTGGATTAACTTCATTAATCTTGCATTCATTTCGTCATTTCACTCTTCGGCATTTCGGGATCACCTTGGTGAAGGATTTTAGTACTCTCCATTTCCCGATCCCCAAAACTTTGAAAAGGAGCTTTTCTGCACTAGCTCCTTCCGTCATTTTTCGCCGATGTGACCAACGGCTGTAACCATAGGCTGAACCAAAACGTGTTTCGCATTTTAGCATTTCGTCAATTCTGTTGTGAGGTTTCTCGACTTTCCAAGTCGCAGTCCCCGAAACTCTGAAATGGAGCTTAACTTTGTGAACTCTTCTCTACAGCTCTTTGATGATGTGACCACCAGCTGTGACCATAGCCTTATTCAAAAACTGCATTTGGCAATTTCGCGTTTCGGCACTTCGGCATTTCGGCACTCCTGTGGTGAAGTGTTTCAACACTTCAACTCCCGGTATCTGTAACTTCTGAAATGGAGTCAGATCAATAGTCTGGTATTTCAGCGTTTCGCTTTTCGGTGAATCAGCATTTCGCGACTTCGGGTTTCGTGATTTCGGGACTCTTGAGATGAAGAGTCTTCACTCTTTACTCCTCCAACTCCCGATATCCGAAACTTCGGTATGGAATCTTTGTCATTTTGTGACTTTGGGTTTCGTGATTTCAGGACTCCTGTGATGCAATGTCCTGACTCTTGACTTCCCAACCTCCCGGTATACGAAACTCCGGTATGGAGTCTTTATCATTTCGCAACTTTGGGTTTCGCGATTCCGGGATTCCTGTGATGCAGTGTCCTGACTCTTGACTTCTCAACCTCCCAGTATCTAAAACTCTGGTATGGAGTCTTTATCATTTCACAACTTCAGGTTTCGCGATTTCGAGACTCCTATGATGAAGGGTCTCAACTCTTGACTCCTCCATCTCCCGGTATCCAAAACTCTGGTATGATGTGCCTATTTCTGGATTTTTGGCATTTCTCTTTTCGGCACTTCAAGACTCTTGATGATGAGAGTCTCTGGTTTCTCCATCTCGCGGTAACCGAAATCTCAGTATCCAATGCTCCGAGAGATGCGCCTATTGTGAGTTTTCGGGGTGTCTCATTTCGGCACTTCGAGACAAGAGATCATCCATACCTTTTCGATCATGTCCCCATCTACCTACAAATTGGAGAAGGGAAACTGGGGACAAAATATCCCTTCAAATTCAATCTGTCTTGGCTGTTGGAGCCTGCCTTCGATCAGATAGTTCGATTGGTCTAGTCTGACTCGTCCCTCACGTTACCTGGGGACTCACAAGGTAATTTGGTGAGGAAAATCAACTGCCTGAAGGAAAATTCCATCATCTGGCTCAAGAGGAAAAAAGCCCAAGACTCATCCAAGCTGAACAGACTTGAACATCAAATAAATATTTGACTCAGACATAAGGCTCAAGCCGACCTGTAGTCTGACTTCGAAGCTTAATTGCATCAATTAGAGGCAGATCGCTCTCTTATTCTTCGGGAGGAAGAGGATAGATGGCGCCTGAAAAGCAAAGCGTTATGGCTTTCTAGTGGAGACAGTAACACCCGCTACTTCCATCGCTATGCCAGCCACCGCAGGAACAAAAAACTCATATGGGATATAGAGGAAGATGATGGGAGCATTCTACACAAGACTGAATACATTAAGCAGGCGGCTCACAACCACTTCAAATCATTTTACCAAATAGATCTGGATATCAATCTACATGATCAGATAGAAACTGCCCAACTTTTCCCACAATTGGTTACAGATGAGGAGGCGAGAGCATTGGACTCCCCCTGCACAAAAGAAGAAATCCTCGAGGTGATAAAAGGATTTACTAAAGAAAAAAGTCTTGGTCCCGATGGGTGGACGGTGGAACTTTACCTCCACTATTTTGATTTAATGGGACAAGATCTGTTGGATGTTATTGAGGATTCGAGAAACAGAAGGATGGTCAACAAGAAACTAAACAATACTTTTATCGTCCTGATTCCAAAACAAAATCATCCTCGACAGTTCTCGGACTACCGACCTATCTCGCTTTGTAATGTTAGCTACAAGATCATAACAAAGATCATTGCCAAAAGAATCTGCCCTATACTCTCTTGGGCACTGTCAGAGGAACATCTTGGATTTCTCAAGGGAAGACAAATCCTAGATGCAATTGGAACAGCACAGAAGTGCTTACACAACATTAAGACAAAAAACTTACCAGCCATCCTCCTAAAATTAGACCTCAAAAAGGCCTTTGACTGTATAAACTGAATTTTTTACACCTCATCCTTCTACAGTGTGGATTTGGGGTTGTCACTACAAATTGGATGATGGGATGCATAACCACAACCACCTTTGTTGTTTTGATCAATGGCGAGGCTACTAAAGTTTTCCACTGTGAAAGAGGGCTTCGACAGGGCTGCCCCCTCTCACCCCTCCTTTTCATATTGGTCTTAGAAAATCTTAGTATCTTATTAAAGAGAAGTCAATCAGTTGGAAAAATTTTGGGGATCAGAGCTTCAAGACTAACTCAGATACTGCACCTACTCTTCATAGATGATGTGATTATCATGACATCGGCCTCCATGTCTGAATGGACAGAAATTTATAATTTGCTTAACACTTTCTGCTCTGTTTCAGGTCTTAAGATCAATTATCAAAAGTCAACCTTCTTGGCCTCAAGAGCGAGGGACGTTTTCCTGACAGATCTAAAGACTCTATTTGGCATTGATATTCGAGATCTGGTGGATGGTTTCAGCTATCTTGGATACCATATCAAACCCACAAGCTACAATGCAAGGGACTGGAGATGGTTAACTGAAAAGTTTGAATACAGAATCCTACACTGGTGTAATAGATGTTTAACTATGGGTGGCAGATACATCTTAATCAAGGCAGTTCTGGAAAGCCTTCTGGTATATTGGATGGCCTTGGCACACATCCCTCTCTCAGTGATAAAGAAGATTCATCAGTTGATTTTTGCCTTCCTCTGGAATGGCAGCAAGCAAAATAGAGGCTTCCATCTCTGTGGGTGGGAGAACCTATCAAAACCAAAAGCGCTGGGAGGCTGGGGATTGAGGAATTTATATCTTTTCTATAAATCACTCTCAGCGAATACGCTTTGGCGAATCCTGATGGCACCAGGCATTTGGAGCAAAATTCTAAAAGATAAATACAACACCCACCAGTCGGTCCACTCCTGACTCAGATTGGCAACAACTTCTCCACGGAGGGGCTCACAAACATGGAAGCATCTTCTGAAGTCTCTCTCGATCCTTCTTCATTGGAGTGCATGGCTGCCCGGCTCTGGATCTTCTATAGAAATTGGCAGGGACGCTATCCTTGGCATGGGTAAAAAAGCCTTGCTATCTTCTAGACTATTGGATCGCCTGCACAGTAAAGGTTTACACTTCATGTTTCAAATAAAATCTCCACCTAGCCGCAACTTAATTAGAGAATCACGGGTATCTAGCTCCTCGCTGGAACTAGACAGTGAGTACGCAGCAGAATGGAACCGCTACATACAAAATCTCAATGAAGTTGGCATCCATCTACAGGAGCGATCAGACACCCTCATCTGGACGGGAGGCGACAATTCCATAATTATATCAGTTAAAAACGTCTACAACGCGTTGGCAGAAGTGATCTGGAAAACCCGTGATCAGATTTGGCGTACACGACTGTGGAATTGGAAATGCCCCTTGAAAGTCAAATTATTCCTCTGGCTATTGACTGAGAACAAAATCCTTGTTTGGGATATCCTCCAAAGTCGTGGCTAATCAGGCCCCAATCGGTGCATTTTGTGCAAGATGGACAGCGAAACCTCTTTACATCTCTTTGTGAACTGCAATTTCACCCGAGAAGTTTGGCTACAAGTGACTACTACATTAAATATTTCAGAACAATGGATTGGTCCCTCGGCGAAACTTTGCTTCAACACTTGGTGCTCTAGGCACCAGACCTACCCTACGCTGCCAACCACCCTTTGCTGGAACATTTGGTTGGCGAGAAATGCTGTCATTTTTAAAGATAAGTCCCCCTCGATCCACTTGGTGACCAAAAACATTATTACAGCATTAGACTGTCCTATCACTCCTACAAAATCTCCGCCAAACCGCAGATCTACTACAACTTTTCCATCTGAAAAAGCCATCGCCTGGTTTGACGAAGCTGCACAACTAGATGGAACTCTCTATGGGGCGGGGGGTTACATCCTCATAAACTCTCACACATCTTACAGGTGGACTCTTAATTATGGACAAGGCACAAATACCAAGGCCAAACTTATGGGGGCGTGGGCATCCCTCATATTGGCTCACAAGCTGAACATCGAAGTGATGCTACTTATGGGAGACTCAAAAGTCATTATTGACTGGATTAATGGCAAAGCTGACCTCCGGACAGTAGCACTGGAATGCTGGAAAGAGAGAACAATTGAAGCTACAAGACTTATCAAGAGCCTCTCCACCTCACACATCTATAGAGAAGACAATGGAATCACGGACATTCTATCAAAATAGGCATTATCCCGGCCCCTCGGATTCCTAACATTCTCCCGATGGGAGGATGGCAATGAGGCCCCCCCAATAATGCTCAAAATCTAAAGCGAAAGACACAAGAATTATGATCTTCTTTAGTAACAGATCTTAATGATTATGGCGGTAGCATCTCCCTCAGAATACTTGATAGAATGACATTGGTTGGATGTTTTATCTTTATGCGAGCAGTAAGCTACCTTTTTTCATAGGTCACTGTTTTTGACAAGAACGTTGCATTGTAAATTTTCATATCCTTCTTAATATAAAGAGAATTTTTCCCGTGGAAAAAAAAAAGGTAGTGATGAGAATAAAGAGAATAAAGTATACCTTGATTATATTTTGAATTAGTTGTGAAAATAAAGAAGACCTTGATTGTATTTTGTAAGTCAAGTAGCAAATAACCACTTGTTGCTTTTAGTTTCAATTTTTTTATCAACTACAGTAGGGATTTTACCGTTCACAATTGCAAACTCTTAAATTTTTATTTAGTTGGAACTTTCATTTACTTGTATATGATTGTGCTTTATCTTTTGGTCATTGGATGACTGCTCATAGATTCTACAATTATTTTTCCTTTTTAATGGAAATTGGGGTGATTTTAGTAAGGAACACGTTTTATTAGAGTGGAACTTGCTTAGTTCATGGTTCTTCTCATATAGATATGAGACTAGTATATATATTTTTTTGCTTGTAACTTTCCAAGTAATGAAGTAACGTTTATTATGTTAGAGCTCAATGTTGAGGAATGATTTTGTGTTATCAATTTTAAAATATAGTTTTGTTTCCTTTTTAATTATTGAGACTATTTTTAATGCATATTTTCCTTCCCTTATAATGCATTGAAACGGATTTAATTATCCTTTTTATGACAATGTGCTTTAGCAATCCTTAGTAGTCCATGCCGAAGGCGTAGAGGGATTATAGTGATCGATAATTCATTGACTTTATATTAATATGTCCTTTGACTATAAATTTTTGCATCATCTCTATTGTTCGAACTATAGAACTAAAAACATTATTTTTTATATAATAAAAAAAACCTTATATGTCATCATCTCATTGGAGAATAGATTCGAAGTCTTATTGCCAGTTTCGTTATTCCCAATGTTTTAAATGTTTAGATATCCAAAGTTTTGAGCATCAACACTCTTTTTTAATTTTTTAATTTTTATTGAAATGTTTACATACCGAAAGTTTTGAGCATCGACGCTCTTTTTTAATGTTTTTATTATTTCTATTTGTATTGAAATGTTTACATACCGAAAGTTTTGAGCATTGACACTCTTTTTGAGGTACTTGAATAGGCCTGACAGCTTTAGTGTTTACATAGCGCGAGGCCCTTAAACAAACCTGACAGCTTAAATGGTTGCATAGTGTGAGGCTCTTAAACAGGCCTCACAGCCTTAAATGTATACTTAAATAGGCTTGTCACAGTACATTTTTCCTCGAATTTTTCCATACAATGTTGCAGTGAATTTGGACAATATTGTTGTACACTGCCACTCGCATAGCCATCATATGTTTCATACTTCTTCTATTCTTGGAATTCAATTTAGTCATCAATGAAGATACATATATTGTTTACTGGTTCACTAGTTGCTTCTTATTTGTTAGTTCGTTGGTTCGTCAGTTGTTGTTTGTTGTTGTTTGGTTTAACTTTGCAAGGTTGAGGTCCTGCACCCACAGTTGGAGCTGTTTTTTCACTTTGCAGGGTTCATGTTCTGCACCCACAATTCGACCTGTGATTTTGTCGTTCATCATTACCGAGTAAGTTTCTATACCATAGTTTCATTCGTATTTGTTCTTTGTTGTTTACTGTTTGCAGATTGCAGGTAAGAATGTTTAAGTATTTCCACTCGCATGGTCATCATATGTTTCAGATTTCTTCTATGTTTGGAATGCAATTTAGTCATCATTGAATATACATATATTTTTTGCCAGTTCACTAGTTGTTGCTTGTTCGTTGGTTCGTCGATTCATGTTTGTTGTTGTTTGGTTCAACTTTGCAAGGTTGAGGTCCTACACCTGCAGTTGAACCTGTTGGTGCTTGGTCACTGGTTTGTTGCTTGTTGCTTTCTTTTGTTTGCTTCAACTTTGTAAGGTTGGGGTCCTGCACCGGCAGTTGGAGCTGTTTTTTGCACTTTACAGAGTTCAAGTGCTACACCCGCAATTGGACCTGCGGTTCTGTTGTTCACCATTAACGAGTAAGTTTCAATACCATACTTTCATTCGTATTCGTTGTTTGCATTTTGCAAGTAAAAATGTTTAAGTATTTATTCATCATTCTTATCCTGCAAACTTTCCATAGAGGTTGGCATATCTTTTTTATCCAGATGGATATTGGTGGCCACCCACCTATTCCAACTGGCTCCTTGTGTCCATTTTTTGTTCAGCACGTCTTTCTATACTGCTTTATAATTATGAGTTCTAAACTTCTGGGGTTGTCTGAAGCCTCACACATTCTCCAGGTGGATACGATTGGTCTCTCGCCTAATCCAATTGGCCTATTTTGTATGTTTTCATATCAGCACATCTTGTTGTACTTTTAGGGTTGTTTTGAGGCCCTAAAAATTGTTTTTTTGACTCACCACGGTCAAACTATAGATGGAGTCGGAGTATGATGGTGGAATGTGTAGTTCTTTGAAAGACCTTCCCAACGGGCTATCACGTAACTAAAACGTAGGTCGTATCCAAAATTTATGACCCTAGGAAGTTGAGGTACCAAATTACACCAACTTACCCATAGGGCCCACATGACTTTTGGCGTTTCACCTTCTAGGGTTAGGTTTTTGGATGTCTAGGGTTTTGGCATTCATGAGTAATATGAAAGGGGCCTATGGAGCCTCATTGTAATCCATTATACTCAGATGGATGTGTGTAGCAACCACATCTCTTCTCAGATATAATTACCACCATTCGAGCAAGTTTCAATTCTGCAGTTTTACAGTTTTGGCCTATTTCATTATTTAATAAAAGATATTGTTCACTGAATATTTGAGTTATTCTTCTTATCTCTGTGTTTATGGTATTGAGTCTATAATCAGTTTGTTTGACTCCTAAATCTAGATCAATGGTATCAGAGCGGTCTGCTCTTCATTTATTTTTCTTCGTGCATGTCCCCGACAAGGTCTAGGTAGAAGAAGTTGGGACTCGAACCAATCGAGCCATTACCAGGTCGGTCGTGCCAAGCCCGACAACAACCCATGGGAGACGAAAAGAAAGATGATTGAGCAAGAGATCATATTAAAATGTTGCTCGAGGAATCCCTCGCGCGATAAAGGAACGAAATGATGGACAACTTCGCGCAGATCCTTCGACGATTGCCACATGTGAAGCATCTTCATCAGGAGGCCATGCAACCCCCTTCAAGGTACAAGTAAATTTTGATATTCCATTATTTGAAGGATTGATAGATGCAGATGTTGTAGATAAATGGTTAAATATGCTCGAAGGATATTTTTTGGTCCACAATTTTTTCGATCAAGAAAATATCACTTTTGCACTCCTCAAGGTCGTTCCCCATGTTAAAGACTGGTGGGATACCTACTCTAAGCAAAGGGTCGTGGAGGAATCTGCAATTTTTATGGTGGCCCCTACATGGGATTCCTTCCAGGACATCATTAAAGAATAATACTACCCTATTGGAAGCTACGAGGACCAATACACCAGATGGACCACCCTACGTCGAGAAAGAGACCAGACAGTACCAGACTTCACCAATATTTTCCATACCCTCCATACCAAATTGGGTATCAAATATTTTGAGCATCATCTGGTGCTCAAATAACATGGTTTCTTGCATAGATACATTCAAACAGAAATGGAGTTCCTGGACATCGCCTCATTGGGCACAGCTTATAGATACGCTGTCAAGATCGAGCAGAAATGGCAAGAGTTTGGATCTACAAACCCCTCACAGCTGAAGCAGGGAAAAGGAAACCCCAACCCACACAACAAGGGACCAAGTCGCGATGGCCGCCCTCAGGACAATCTATCCAAGACGCAACACAAGAAGGGCAATGAGAAGACGAAGAAGGACATGAGAAAATGGCGCGAGTACCATAAAAGTCCTTGGCACAACATCAATGAATGCCGCTCCAAGTAGTCCCTCGTGGCCGAGCTGAAGACTTCCAAGTCAGAGGTCAATTATGATTCCGAGTCAAATCCTAAAGGAGGGAAGCATATTATCGATGTTGAACCCAGTGCCACGGTCGCTACCACCAAAGTCCAGCCAAGCGAACCAAAGGAAGGGGAATGCCCCTTTCACTCGCAGATGTGGGTCAAGGGACCTTCGATTCACTTCATTGTCGACAGCGGTAGTCAGAAGAACCTGATTTCATCATAGGTCGTCAAGCGGCTAAACCTGCCAATGAAACCGCACTCGCAACCCTACACCATCGGTTGGATTCGTCAAGGAAGAGATCTTTGTGTCAGCCAACAATGTCGTATGTCCTACGACATCAAGCCTTTCAAATATGAGGTACTGTGTGATATTGCTCCCCTTGAAGTTTGTGATGTTCTTTTAGGACAACCATATTTGTGGAAGCGTCATGATGTGTATGAGTCTATACCCCGTAGTGTTATTATTACTTTGGGTAGACAATTGTACATGATTCCAGAGGTGGCACCGCCTACTACTATTTCTTTAATATCTGCTAAGCGATGCAGTAAGGTCATTTCATAGACCGGGAAGTTCGTCTTCTTTGTGATCTGTGCTCACAGTAAGAAGAAGGTCACTGCCACATCTGTGGCCTCTACACAACACCTCTCTTTGTAGCAGACGCAAGTGGACGAGATCGTGGAAGAATACAGAGACATCTTTGTCTCACCTACAGGGGTACCGACACACTGCCAAGTCAAGCATCCAATTGATCTCACCCCCTGCGCACCTCTACCTAAAGGACCATTCTATCGATGCTTGTTGATGGAGAATGACGAAATCAGGCGTCAGATCCAAGAGCTTCTTCAAAAGGGGCACATCAGACCCAGCTCCTCCCCTTGCGGAAGCCCGATTGTACTGGTGTAGAAAAAGGATGGTACTTTGCGACTCTGCATTGATTACAGATCCTTAAACAAAATCACGGTCAGGAACCGCTATCCCATTCTAAGGATTGATGACCTTCTTGACCAACTCAAGGGGGAAAATTTCTTCAGCGAGATTGACCTGAAGTCTGGCTACCATCAGGTTCCCATCGAACCAACGGATGTCTGGAAGACAACCTTCAAGTCTAAGGAAGGTCTCTATGAATGGCTAGTCATGCCCTTTGGCTTAACAAATGCACCCGCCACTCTCATTAGGTTGATGGACGATGTATTGAGACTCTTCACCAACTCCTTTGTGGTAGTATATTTGGATGACATCCTCATCTTCAACAGAACGTGGGAGGAGCACATGCGGCATATTCAACAGGTTTTGAGCACTCTACGATAGCACAAGATTTATGCCAACTTAGAAAAATGATATTTTGGCATGAACAGGGTCTAATACCTACGCTACATTGTTGATGACCATGGGGTACATGTTGATCCAGCTAAGATCCAATTCATTCATGATTCGCCAGACCCGACCACATTGACCAAGCTTCGGAGCTTCTTAGGACTCGCTAATTTTTACCAACGGTTCGTGTTGGGATTCTCCCATATTTTCTGGGCCCTCAGCTAGGTGACCAAGGGCAGTGGTAGGGCCAAATTTGTGTGGGGGAAGGAGCAACAACGAGCATTTGAAGATCTGAAACATTATTTGTGCTCAGCTCCCATACTCTCCTTACCCGATCTGCAACAACCATTCGAGATTGAGACTGATGCATTTGACTATGTTGTGGGAACAGTTCTCACTCAGCACGGGCATCCGGTGGCATACCATAATGAGACACTCTCCAATGTTGTCTGTAAATACCCCACCTATGACAAGGAAATGTATTCCATTATACAAGCATGCCGTCAATGGAAACATTACATTCTGGGGACAAAGACAATCATACACACTGATCACAAGCCTCTACAGTTCATACAGACACAAGGGAAATTGGAGAATGACTGCCATCAGAAGTGGTCCACCTACTTGCAACAATTCCATCTCAACATCAAGTATAAGACATGTATCTCCAATCGTGTCACTGACTGCCTCAGTTGGCCTCTTATGGTTTCACTTACCACTGTGCTCCATTCCTGTGGACGTTAAACATCGGAGTGGCCCCAACTTTACCAACAATATTCGGACTTCACCACCACATATTATCTCTTGGGTACATGCACCATTGTCACCGATTTTCACATTCAGGACGGACTCTTATGCCACCTGGGCCATCTCTGTGTTTCCTACAAGCGAGCGTGCGAAGCTGATTTGGGAAGCCCACTACAATCGGGTGGAAGGACATTTTGGCGTAGAGAAAACGATGTTCGTCCTTCAGAAACATTTTTATTGGCCAAAACTTCCACTAGACGTCAGCAAGTATATCAGATCTTGCACTGCCTGCGCCATTTCCAAGCTGACCATCAAGAAGCAAGGCTTACACACCCCTCTGCCTATTCCTGAGAAGTCGTGGGAGTCCATCTCCATGGATTACATGTCTAGTTTGTCGACCACCAAGAACGGAAATGACTGTGTGTTTGTGGTCGTTGATCGGTTTTTGAAGATGGCCATCCTCACAGCCTGTAAGAAGACTATCACAGCGGCCGATACTGCCAAGATCTTCTTCGAATGAGTTTGGGTGCACTTTGGGATACCACAGACCATCATCTTCGACCGAGACAACAGGTTCCTCAACACCTTTTGGTCGATTCTCTGGTCTATGTTGGACACCAAGCTCACAAAATCCACTTATTTCCACCCCCAAATCGATGGACAAGCTGAGGTCGTCAATCAAATGATTGTGCACATCCTGCACATGTACAACTCTAAGCATCCCCGAACATGGGACGAGAATGTCCAACATAGTTACAACAGAGCTCTCCATAGTTCAACCGACCATAGCCCATTTCAGGTGGGTCTAGGATTCCAACCCTTGGGACCAATTGACGTTGCACTTCCTCTTGCCACCACACAGACAGAATCTTCCCCTAATCAGTTTGCGGTCGACAAAGCCACTAGATTCATTGAGCGGATTCAGCACATATGCCAACAAGTCCAGGAGATTTTGCAGAAATCCAATGCTAAGTACAAGCAACAACATGATAAACACAGGGTACCACACTAGTTTCAAGTTGGCGACAAAGTCTGGTTACATCTGTAGAAGGAGCGTCTCATCGGGCCCCATCGAAAGCTTCGGCCACTTCGTTATGGGCCTTACACTATCACCAAAGTTGTGGGTAGCAATACTTTTAAGCTCAACACTCCACCCTTCCTTGCTCTACATCCAATATTCAATGTGGACCTCCTTCGGCCATATTTCCCACCATTATTGGACACCTCTAAGATCATCAAACAACTGATACCAACAGAGCTCAACCCTGACCGCATGTAACAATCATCCACCGACTAGATAGTGGACACACAGGTCAAGGGCACTCGCCATCAGCAAATCCATCTTTATCGGGTTGTTAAGGCAAGGCAACTCCTACACCAAGGAAAGTGGCTCACCCGGGGCCAAATCCAGCAGAAGTTTCCTCACCTGATTAGGGAACTCAACGCAATGGATACCATTTCTTTCTAAGGGGGGAGAATTGATCCAGATGGATATTGGTGTCCACCCACCTATTCCAACTGCCTCCTCGTGTCCATTTTTTGTTCAACACATCTTTCTATATTGCTTTATAATTGTGAGTTCTATACTTTTGGGGCTGTCTGAAGCCTCACACATTCTCCAGGTGGATACGGGTGGCCTCTCGCCTAATCCAACTGGGCTATTTTGTATGTTTTCATATCAACACATCTTGATGTACTTTCAGGGTTATTTTGAGGCCCTAAACATTGTTTTTTTGACTCGCCATAGTCAAATTGTAGATGGATTCAAACTTTGATGATGAAATGTGTAGTTCTCTAAAATACCTTTCCAACGGGCTATCACGTGCCTAAAATGGAGGTCGTATGCAAAAGTTATGACCATAGGAAGTCGAGGTACCAAATTACACCAACTTAGCCATAGGGCCCACATAACTTTTGGCGTTTCACCTTCTAGTGTTAGGTTTTTGGATGTCTAGGGTTTTGGCATTCATGAGTAATATGAAAAGGGCCGATGGAGCCTCATTGTAATCCATTATGCCTAGACAGATGCGCATACCAGCCACATCTCTTCTTAGAGATAGCTACCACCATTCGAGCAAGCTTCAGTTCTGCAGCTTTACAATTTCGGCCTATTTCATTATTTAATATAAGATATTATTCACTAAGTATTTATGTTATTCTTCCTATCTCCGTGTTTATGGTATTCAGTCTATAATCAGTTCATTCCGCTCCTAAATCCGGATCACTTTTTCTCCTGTTCTTAAATTTTCCTCCGATTTTTTCCCGAGGCTCTGCACCATGTGCATGCCAATGTCGTCTGCACAAATTTGGTTGTCATTTTTTATAGCATCGCAAATCCTGATCCTTTGTCATGTGTGACGAAGTGGAAATCTAGTGTCTGAATTGAATAAGGAATTATTCATCCTTCACACCTTGCCCTCGATGATATTCCCAGCTTGCCTAGGAATGAGTACCTACCTATCCCGTACGAGAATCGAACCCGTGTCTTTCGCATGAAAAATACAATGTCAAGCTTGTTGCCTTTGCAGGATGTTCTTGTAGAAGAAAATTATAGGTAGGTGTAGAAGTGCTAGGTATGGTACAACAGTGCCTAGGCTACAACAAAATTCCACAAAATTGGCATATCTTTCCCTCATGCTCTTAAATTTTGCTCCAATTTTTTCTCCAAACTCTGAACCATTCCTTTGCAAAATGTTCTTGTAGAAGAAAAAGATGTTGATATGGTGCTAGCAAGAGTAGTCTTCTGTGGATTGCAAATTGCAATATTCAATCTCTACGTCGCTCCGCGTGCAACATTGCTGACATAATGAATGTTTTTTCAAATGCATTACACCATTTACATCTGAACAAAACCATTATCATTCTAGGATACTTGAGTGTTGACATGCTACAAAATAGTTCCATAACAAAACAATTGGAAAACTACATGTGGAATTACAATGTCCGCTTTCTTTTAGTTAAGATAAAACATGTACAAAACGCACTTATTGACCATATATGGTGAAATGTGCCCATATCACAATAAAATCTCTTTATCTTATACACAGACTGGTCTGACCACGATACAATTTGTCTTGTACTTGAATTATGAAATATACATCAAAGATATTACAAAATTATATTTCCATGTCTCAAAGCATATCTGGATACTTTGTTGCACAAAACCAAATCATTCAACTACGACCATCCAACTTCTTAATATTTTCTGCCTTGTAATATATTTTGGCTAGGAAAAATTCTATATAATCACAACCATGGATCAAGAAAAACAAAGGTTCATGATTCTAACTCTCTTTTATTCTATTCCTTTGATTCTCATTTATTGTATGTACATATTACTTGTTTTCCCTTACATACCAACTTACATTCATGTTCATTGTATTTTGCGCGTTCCCACATTGAAACAAACAAAATAACTGGAGAAGACGAAGAACTCTTTACTACAAATGTAGAAGAGGAGATACAAAGGTGCATGCTTCTACTCTTATTTCATATTCCATTGTTTTGTATTTCATTTATTGTCTGTATATTTGTTCTATTGCTTTGCACCTAATTTATTGTACGTAGATACTACGTATCTTCCTACATAATAACTTATCTTCGTGTCAATTGTATTCTTTGTGCTACTACATTGAAATAAATAGAACTCTATTTATTTTTTTACATGTATTTCTACATACCAACTTACCTTCATGTCCATTGTATTTTCTGCATTGCTACATTGAAAGAAACATATTAGTTGGACAAGAGGATGAAATCTTATATGCCACAACGGAGGAAGCTGAAGTACAATCTTCAAAAAGGTATACCAATTGTGATGGTAAATCAAACACACAAAACGACTAGGTGGATAAAATATTGGACTAGAAAATGATGATTTGTCAACAATGAGCCTTTGTTGAGACTTCTCGCTTCCAAACATTTCCCTCCCCATTTCTATTTTCCCACTCTCTATTATCCCTTTTTTTTCCCTCTTCTATACTTAACTGAATTCCCCTTTCTTTTTCCCCTCTACTTTCGCTTTCTGGCAACTTTGCCTAGTCATTTTTTTCCTGAAAATGTCTAGGTGTGCGGGTTGGTGGACTCACGGGTTCACATTTATACTCATGCTTCTATATCACGAGTCTGACTGATGGCTTCCTCATTCCATACTTAGCCACTTTTTCGATCGCGGGTTCCCGGATTGGCGGGCTCAAAATTACGACTCTAGCTTCGGGGGTTCTGTGATATACAGATTGGCCACTAGACTCCCCCATCATGCCATGTTCCGTGTTACACATTTTTGTAGTCAAAAATTCTGAGGCATACAATTTGACCGTCGGGTCCTCATGTTTCCTGAGTATCCCTTGACACCCTATTTCATATTCCATCTCCTTCGAGCCTGTATGTGACATTCAGAACAATTATGGACAATATACAATGCATATGCTTATTTAGTCCTTCTGATGTTCATGTACACATGCTTGCATCATAAAAAGTTGGACTAGTGACATGGGCATGAGCATTCAATCATCGCAAACATCAATAGAATGACAAGGCCAAAGGTAAAGATTCATACATTGTGCTCTTGATATGTTTACCAAGCAAATATCATGAGCTATTTATTCATCTATGACATGATAAATATGTTGATGTCATCTGCAACACATACTTTGCAGTTCATGAGAAGTTTCGACGAGCGCAAGTGAAACGCCCAACATAGTGCAAGTTCTGCAGACTAAGAGGTTTGGTTACAAAACTCTTACCTGCATACTTCATCCAAGTTGTGCGTCTACTTGTACATTTATGCCAAAAAAAATAAAATAATGCAGACTACAATTCACATTACTTTTTCTGTTAAAAAAATGACACCATGTCTAAACTTATAACACCCAATATACTATCGATAGAAGGCTTGAATAGTCGCCGAACTGGACAAGTGTTCGTTGGGGACATAATGGTTGTGTATAACACCTACTTGGGCAAGGAAAACAAAACTAGATGCATTGTGTGTGCTGACATGACAGACAATGAAACCATGATGATAGTCACACTGACTATCCCTACACAACTTGTCCAGAAACATGCAAAAAAGATATTGCCATGTAATGGGATATCCATTGCAAATTTTAATATATTGTCGAAAACAGTATATGACCATGGTGATTGTGATCGGATTATATCACTCAACGAAACAAGTATTGTGGAAAAAATTTCTGCGATTTGTTCAGAATATCGTTTCGTACCGGATACAACAATCAACCAACTTGCACAGAGCAATGACACTTACCCAATTAGAACCATTGGTGTAGTTGTCACACTCGTGAGAAAACTTGGCTCGCAACACATTTTCCATATAAAATATGGAGAGTCAGACAACGACAAGGAAATGGTACCGTTTTCCATATCCAGTTTTTTCCTTTACTTTCACATGTTCATATATCTCAGTTATGTTACACAACTATTACATTGTTCCATGTTGCAGCTGCAATTGTTCGACACCTATTCAAATTTGTTTTCCTCAATGGAACAACAATTGATAAAGGGCAATTTCCACCTATGCTCTTCAAAAATATAAAAAAGAAAAGAGATGTTAAAGAAATGATCTTTCGCACAACCCAAGCAACATTTGTAACATAACTGTGAACAGACATAATACAGGATCTCAAGAAACTAACTAGCTCGGCAATTGTTGTGCGTATACATCTACAATTCCATTCACACTTTGCTCATAAAAATTGCCTTGACCAATTTTCTGCATCTTTTTTTTGTACAGTTGTATATTATATTGTTCAATATATTAACTACTATGCTCACGTGCATAGGTTGAGGGTGTTTTGGTTGCAACGAATGTGTACTCGACCCCTTTGAGCCTGTATGTGCCAAATGCAACTCTCCTACTTCTGCCTCTGCTTTCATAAATGATGGTACAATTGATTGTCTACGATGTAGTAAAAAATGCCCTTACATATATAGACATTGCCTCAACGCTACCATTTGAATCGTCAGCAAAACAATCATACATTGTACAATTAGACAACCTATGTTAGAAGATGTGCTTCATGGTTTAACATAATTGCCATATGAAGTATACCTACAAAAAAAGGAAAACAATGTCTACATGCTACGCGACTTTCAGATCCATAGAAAATTTACATTAAAAGAGGACAATGCCATACTGCATATCGACTGAACCAAAAAAAATAAAATCATATCAAGCGTTGGCAGGAAACGAAACAATCTCATGTGTATTTGTCCATGCTACCCAATGAGGATATGAGTAGAGTTTTGCAGTGCCATGGAAAATTGAACTGGAAGCACATAAGATTGTTCAGTCCAGGAATGAAAAGCATGAAGACAAACCTCAGACAAAGTATCCAACTGTGAATAAATCAGGTCCATCCTTTGAACCTTCAAAATGGCTTGCTCCTCTGAACAGAACCATTGGTCATTTTCAATAATATTGCAAATTTGGCATTGTTCGAACTCCATTAAGTTAAATGCTGACACTCTTTTCCAGGACTGGTAATGTTAGAACATTGTGAGGTCAACGTGATCTTGGTTCATAGTACTATCAGAAGAAAATGTTCATAGTGATATTGCTTCATGGTAATATAGTAATCGGCAAATTTCTTGGTGCCCATTTGGGGATTTGGTTATAGCTAGGATACAATGCCCAATCTTCGTTGGTTTTGTCCTATCTTGTGTTTGACAGACTTTTGTTCATCTGCTTTCGTGTTGTAGTTCAAGGTTCTCATGGGCCCGGTTTATGAATTATGGTTGGATGATACATTCAAGATCTTAGCAGTTTTTCTATGATCTTAAAGAATATACAAGACTTGCTTTTCCTTTTAATGTAAGCTATGTGAAGCAAACGTAATATGTAACTCGTTTTAGCACTTTTACTTGATCGATGAAATTACCAAAATTCATCTTTAGAAATATTTTGAAATAAAAGGATATATGTTATGTGAAGTCAAATGGAACTACGATATCAACCACAGAAAATTAAAATTAAAATTCGTCGTTGTTATACTTACAGTGAAGTTGGCAATACAACAATTTTACTTGAACATCCCAAAATTGATTTTCTTGTAGCTTTTCGATACTTCTCTTATGCAAACACATCCTGGAAAGTATAAGCATGACCCACTTTCTCTATTCCTTGATTGAAGAGTTTGTTCACCTGTTTAATGCACTTCATAGTTATTGTTAAGACCATCAATGCGGCTTTGTTAACACCAATTCCCGCTTCCGAAAATTTCCCTCCCCTTTCTTTTTTCCCTCTGCTTTCCTTTTCTGGTTACTTAGTCATTTTTCGGAAAATGTCTAGGTGTGCGGGTTGGCAGAATCACGTGTTCAGATTTCCACTGATGCTTTTATATCACGAGTCCGACCAACCACTTCCCCATTACATATTCATCAACTTTTTGGATCACGGGTTCTCGGGTAGGCGGGTTCAACATTGCGTTTCCATTGTTCTGTCACCTGCAAACAGCACCCAGACTTCCCCGATCTACAAATTGACAACCAAAATCCCCTTTCTTTTTCTCCTTTACTTTCCCTTTCCGGTTATTTAGTCATTTTTCCGAATATGTCTCATGTTTTTATATCACGAGTCCATCCAACCGCTTCCCCATTCCATACTTGGCCACTATTTCCATCACTGGTTCTCGACCAGGCTTGCTCAACATTGCGCTTCCATTGTTTCGTGACCTACAAACAACATCTGAAGTTTCGTGATATACAAATTGATCGTCGAAGTCCATCATCATGCCATATTCCGTGTTACCCATTTTGCAGTCAAAAGTTCAGACACATACAATTTGACCATCGAGCCCGCACGTCTCCTGAGTATAACTTGTGACCTTGTTTTGAAGCCCGACCGACCACTTTCCATACTTGGCCATTTCTTGGAATCTCTTTTGCAGGTTGGTGAGTTCACGAAATGTCCAATGCTTAATCGCTCTTCGCCATCCCCGCCACCTTCGCACTTCTTTCTAGATATGCAATTATTAAGCTTTAATGCTAATAGCTCATCCTACAGGAACCATTAAGATTGTCATTAATGTCTGAAAAGCTGGAGGAGATCTGTCATTAATACAAATTAAACCAAGATTTGCAGAGGGTTGTATTATCCCTTATGAGTGTTAATTTCAAGCATCATGGAATCTCTTTCGTGCATCGTTCGGTTGGCGACTTCATGAAATCTCCAATCCTTAATCGCTCTTCGCCCTCACAGCCACCTTCACACTTTTTTCTAAGTATGCAATTAGTAAGCTTTAATGGTAACAACTCATTATGTAGGAACCATAGAAATTGTCATTGATCAACGAAAGCCTCGAGGAGATCTCCCCTTGATACACATTAAACCAATATTTGTGGAGGGTTATATTATCCCTTCTGAATGTTCATTTCAAACATCATCTAGAGCAAACGGACATTCTCGTTAACTTATGGCAGTAGTTCCACAACAGTTATGTTCAGATACAATAAACACCTTTGGGCATGATGACCAGAACTTCCAGTGGTCCAGGGCATATTTTTACTACTCATATCCTTCCGCCCAGAAGCAAAGAAGGAGATGGTCCCTTGGTGCACCAAGAGATATATTTCAAGCCAAATAATTCCAAGGCAACCCCCCTGCTTAGACAACCCGCCCCCTGCGTTGATGTTCGACGCAGAGGTTGATGTGGTCGATTTCGAGTCAAAAGAAGATGATTTGATGGACGATGATATGACGATGGATAATGGAAATGCAGACGTTGTTCCCACTCCTGTGCCCAAATTGAACTAGAGGCCCCGACAAGACCAAAGGAAGGGGTTTTAGAAAATAAATTGACGTTGAACGCAATAGTTGCTTTGCAGCTCGAGAGTTTGAGTCTCTCGGCTCGGATGGCGGTCCTCGCCCTCATAGATGTATCCTTTCCTTTCATTTTTATGGTTTTGGATTGGGTTTAGATTTGTCCCTGGTGCAGCATGTGTCCCTGAAGTCTTTGATTGTAAGGAAATGGTCTCTTGGTGCGCCTAGAGATATATTTCAAGCCAAAGAATTATTCAATTGCGGGACCACTCTCATGTTCTCTGGATATACAATTAACATCTTAGGAGGTGAGGACTAGAACTCCCAGTTGTGCAAGGCATATTCCTACTACTCATCCCCTTCTGCCCATAACGAAGTAATTTGGACCTCTAGAATTTCTCGTGCAGCCTGTGTCCCTGAAGTCTTTGCCTGTAAGGAGGGGTTCTCCCGATCCCCTTCCGCCCAGAACAAAGTAATTTGGACCTCTCAAATTGCTTGTGTATGCTATGTCCCTGAAGTCTTTGACTATAAGGAGGTGGTCTCCTTGTGTGTCTTCAATTTCAGTTTTAGGCTCTTCTGCTTGCCCTAAAACGTTTTTTTTCTTCTTCCTCACGCAAAGCTTGTGAGAACTATCAATTTTATCGTGAGGAGGGTTATTATCTCCTCTTGCATTTGAAGAATTTTGGGTTGCTTTCTTACTGGGGTGGGTCGTTGGAGCGATGTTATGGGATGTCGTACTCTTGGCAGTGGTGGTCGTAGATTGGTAACTCTTCTCACCGGGGACTTTTCCCTGTTATTTGTACAATCCAGTGGTGCTTTGCAATGTATCTAGGTAGCCAACGTCAGGAGAAGGAGTGTTGTTGACCTGTTTCAAGCCAAATAATTATTCCACTGTGGAACCACTCTCCTGTTTCTTTGTCACCTCAGGTCTTCCCTCAAGATATTGAGATTGCGGCAGCCAACATTGACCTTTCGATGAGAATATTGCACACAGTTCCTAAAAAATCATGATAATAAGTTTTGTATGCATGTTCAAGATCTTGTCGATGGCTCCTGCATGTTGTCGCACTAGATGAACAACACAAAATTGTATGCATGTTTTTTTTTGTAACTCTTGTACCTGTATTTATGATAAATATGTTCAAGGCTTCGGTGCAAAGAATTCAATCCAATGTCTATGGATAAATATATATTGCCCACTATTTATTTTTACGCTGAAGGCGTTCTTTTAGGGGAAGGTCTCTCGAGACCTTTCGTCGTCTGTCAATGACCTATGAAATCATTCCATGTGTCAAATGTAAAAAATCATGTGGGGATATTTGGGAGTTGTCGTTTTCTACTTATTCACCAACCACCTGTCCCTGTGCACAAATAATTCTTCACCACCTTACTGCACTGCCCTTATCCTTTCCAGTTTCACTGGCTTTATCCTTCCCTTTTCACCGGCTTGGAGTGATTTGATTAATATTTGATTCTTCGGTCATTTGAACATGATAAAATTGGTGATTCTTATGTCCAGGAAGGTAGTGGCAGACAAATCTTTATACTGATCAGATCTACTCCTCTTTGTGCTAGATTTAGCCCTCTGTACATACAGATGGTGTTGTTTCTTTTGTTTAGTTCTGGACTTTCAAGTTCCTGGGGTGGGTGTTTGTGAACAGCAGCAGGAAGTTGTTGATTTCTAAGAAATGGGCGCGAAAATAAGAAGAAGATGATGCTAGAAGTTGTTGATTTCTAAGAAATGGTCGCCAAAAGAGGAAGAAGATGACGTTGAACTTATGGCATATGACTGTACTCCAATGGAGGAGGGCGAAGGAGATTATGTGTGGTGGAGAAGCATTATGATGGGCGAGCGATGCCAGCCATCAGATTTCTTAGGTATCACCAGAGGGAAAATGTGAACTTTCTCGAATCTTCCAAGCCTGTTTCGAACCCTCGCAGGGAGACAAATTTATCCCCTTGGATACCACAAAGAAATTGCCTGCAATTCAGCATGCTGGATTTTCTGAGGAAATATATTGTCATTCCTTGAGATTATTGCCTTGAGATTTTCAATCGCAAGGTGTCGTCCAACGGGGCTTTGACTCTGTTATTTCTTCTGTGGATCGGTGATTCAACAATCAATCTTTCAGCTCCGGTGAGGTGGCTCTGTATGGAACTATTTGTTGAGAGTGAAAGCCGAGTGGACAAGGCTTGGAAAGTTGTTGTCTCATGTGACGACGTGACCTCTCTCGTAGCTAAAGAGTCTGTCAAGGCGGTAAGCCACAAAGTTCTCTTTTATTTCAATTTGTTGTATGTGTTGGGTGTGTGTTATATTCTTTGCATGTGTATGTGTGTGGGTGCATCAGATACGACAACTGCGTCTGACGATCCCTTCACCTAGGTGGTTTTTTGCTATTTTTAGCGGATTTTGCTATTTTTAGCTGATTTGTAAATTAATCCCGGATTAAGGGATTAGGGTTTTGGTATCGACGGAATACCTAAAAACATTGTATATATTGTATGGCGAATGGTGAAATTCGACATAATGAAAATAAGAAAGGTTTTCCCGGTTGAGGGTTTCCGGTAAAAATCTTTGTGTACTATGTGTATGAGCCATTGATTAATTTATGTATTGCTTAAGAATCTATATGCATTGCTTTACTTCGCAGGTTTAAAACTTACATGTGGTATCAGAGCACGTTTTTGGTTTCAGAGGGACGCCTTTGTTGCTGAGGGTT
>ML814994.1:54244-83153 GCA_009831015.1 Picea engelmannii | reverse complement strand
TTTTGGATCTAACTTTTGTCTCTTTTGATCAACTACATGGACATAGGCTACACAACCAAAGACTCTGAAATGATTAACATTAGGATTTTTTTCATACCAGGCTTCATATGGAGTCATCATATCAAGTGCACTTGTGGGACATCGATTGAGAATATATACAGATGTAGCAAATGCATCACCCCAAAAAGAATTGCTTAATCCCTTGGTTTGTAACACACTTCTTTCCATTTCCACCACTGTACGATTGTTCCTTTCTGCTACTCCATTTTGTTGAGGTGTGTAAGCAGTGGTGAGTTGTCTTTTGATGCCATTCATATCACAATAATTCTGAAAAGATTTTGAACAAAATTCTCCTCCACGATCAGTCCTTAAGCACTTGATTTTGCAACCTCTTTCATTTTCCACAAGGGCTTTAAACCTTTTGAATGTATGAAAGGCTTCATCCTTAGTCTTCAAAAAAGAAACCCAACACTTTCATGAGTAATCATCAATAAAATTAATAAAATATGTTGACTTACCCAAACTATTTGTTTGCATAGGACCACAAATGTTTGAGTGAACTAACCAAAGTGGATAATGGGCCCTCCATGCATTTCCTTTTAAAAATTTCTTTCTTGCATGTTTTCCTTTAGCAAATATCCTTCTTTTATTGAACCTTAGACAAAATATAAAACAATTATTTTGATGTTAGAAGCTTCAGACTATGAAAATTCAAATGTCCATACCTGAGATGACACAACCAACTTTTATCTTCATATGCCATATTGGCAAGATGGTTGTTATGTTCTCCAAACATCAATGGGAACATCCTATTCTTTAACATAGGCATGACTGTAACCACCCTATTGCCTCTATTCTTGTCATACATTGTACATTGTTGATTTTCAAACACCACCTTATAATTTTTCTCACACAATTGCCCAACACTAAATAAATTATGATTTAATTGTGGAGTGTAATAAATATCTTTAACACTTCTCATACCTTCTTTAGTATGGACTTCCATAGCTCCTTTTGCAGAAACCTCCAATGCTTTGTCATCACCCAGCTTGATCTTGGATTTGAAACTCTCATCCATTGTAGAAAAGAGCTCCTTATTTCCTGACATGTAGTTAGAACACCCTGAATCTAAATACCAAATATCTTTAGTGCCATTTTCATACTTGTCATTAGATAAAAACAAATTGTTTGAAGAGGCTTCATCACCTTCTTGAGCATAATTAACACCTTTGTTATTATTACTTTATTTTAATCTACAATCCCTTTCAAAGTGACCATACCTTTTACAATAATAACACTGGATATTTCTTTTATCAAATCTACCTCTGCCTCTTCCTCTTGAACCACCTCTTCCTCTTGGATAATTAGATTTTGACCTCTACCTTAGCTTTGGTTTCTTTTGTTTCTAGTGTTGGCATCTTCATTCTTTGTAATTTTCATTTTTGAATAAAAAGATTTCTCCCCACTTTCTCCAAATGAATCTATCAATCTTTCTTCATGAGTCATAAGAGATCAAACTAGGTGATCAAACTAAAGAGTAGACAAATTCTTGCTTTCTTCAATGATTATGGCAACATGGTTCCACCTTGGTGTTAGATACCTCAACACCTTTTTAATCACAACCTCTTTGTCCACAATTTCTCCAAGAGTAGTCATTTTATTGACTACATCTTTTACTCTCACACAATAATCACTTACATTTTTAGCTTCTTGCATATTCAAATTCTCAAATTCTCTTTTCAATGTCTGTAGCTTGACAACTTTGACTTGATCACTACCTTGGTAATATTCTTGTAGAGTCTTCCAGGCATCCTCTATTGTCTTTGCACCTGCAATTCTTGGAAACAGACTTTTATCAAGAGCAATTTGAATATGAAATAAAGCTTGAGCATTCTTCTTTCTAGATTCCTTTTTAGCTACTCTATCATTTGCAGTAAGAGTGGTCCAATCTTCTGGTTCTGCATAACCCGTTTCAATAATATCCCATAGATCTTTACCTATCAAAAAGGTCATCATCTTGATGCACCAATAATCATAATCACTTCCATTAAATTCTGGAATGGGCAAGGAATTAGAGTTTGACATGATTACCCTAAAACAACAACTAGCTCTGATACCAAATGAAGGATCTATGCATACCTATCTCTAGACTAGATAATCATTCAAATAGAATAGCATAACAATATAGAAAACGATTAAATCCCAATATCATGGAATTAGGTTTACAATCCATGCATAAAGAAAGAAGAAATTATTATTCAGGTAGCTGCGAAAAAAGGTTGCGTTCAACTATGATCAACCTTGATCTTTATAACAATACATAACCTCATAGAACAAACAGTTAGTTGCCCCTTATTGAACGCTTACAACAATTTATTTTACAAAACTACTCATGCATTTTGCATGCATTATTTAGTCAGACAATCCATATCTAAACACTAACCGATAGAAAAGAAAACTGCAATTAGATTGCATCATGTCAGATGATTGACAAGACTGCATCAATTACCAACAAAAATCGTACAATTTTATCATAGAGATTCTGATTGTGTTTTATGTTTGATGTAGACTTTCAGAGAATCCGCTTCTTTATCAAGAAGGCATAAATCAATGCACTAAATCTAAATCTGGTAGCAATAAAAGTCTTATTATTAGTTTGTCGGTCCTTGGAGGAGTAGTAATATTTTTTTGTCATATATTGTTGAAACAATAATTTGTGGAAAATGATATTCCATACTCTTTCACTACCTATGTTCATATTAGGAACTCCCCTAATGTGGACTCTCTAGAGTCTTCTCACATAATTGGAAAGGTTGAAACAAAGCTAGGCTAATGGTGTGTGTATTTATGATTTTGTGTATTTCTTTACAGAAGAAAAATGATCATTTAAATTGTCTACATTTTTTGTAAATAATTTTAATATTTCTGTACCATCATTCTACTATTGTTCTAGTAGGGAAAATTCCTTTGAATGAAATGATAAGGGGACATGACTTAGCATCACCCCAATGAGGAGATCAAGGAAATAATTGGTGGCTTTTAAAAGAAAATCGACAGAGGAGGATTTGGGCCTATAGTCTATGGTCTTCTTCAAAATGGATTGGAGGAGAACATCAAAGTATTGTTAGAAACATCGAAACAAGAATACAAGGAATTCTCAACAGAGGTATATATGGTTGCTTAAGTAATCGGGGTTTCACGTTTTTTTACTTTACTGTTCACAATGCTTTATAATTAAGTGGTCAAATACTGAATGGAGGATTGGCAGTTAACTTACGCCTCCCTTGGGATCACGTAATACTTAGTTGTATAGAGTAGGAAAGAGGTTGTAGATGTTAGAGAAAATCCCTTTAATGAATGGATGAAATAGCTTCCTGCGGTTGCTTGGAGAAAGCATGGCCTTCCAAGATAGACCGACTAACCTTCCTTTCCTTCTTTCTGTTCAACAACATAGGTATTCCAACAGAGGACAAACAAATTCAGTAACCACTCACACAACTAGATCAAATTGTTGAACTTATGCTTATACTGAGAGGGGGGATGAATCAATATAGGGTACTTTTTACTTTATTTAACTATTCATCAATCATTCATTAGCCGAGAAACAATAATCACATATAAAATCAAATCACAATGCACAGAGTTTACCATGGAAACTCAATCGGGAGAAAACCATAAAACTTATATTTATAAATGCATGTAGGCACCAAACTATTGTTACAAAGTTTTTAGGAACCAACCTATTAGAGACACCAATCTCCTTAACTGAGAACCAACTCAACAACACCTATAGGCACCAACCTACTAGAGACACCAATCCCCTCACCTGAGCACCAACTCAACAAGATATTATGTAGGCACCAACCTACTGGAGACACCAATATCATCAACTGAGAACCAACTCAATAAGACTTGTATAGACACCAATCCAATATCTTCATACACAGAGTACTTATGACTTCACCTTCATGCTTCATACTTTAGACATAGCTTCAAACCCTAGTCATATTTAGCCTTCATGCCTTAGTGATCCTCATAACATCATTCCCATAATACGATCCCAGAATACAGCATCACAAACTCAAAACAACGCACTTTGCAACATCACATACCTTCAGTTCTTCATAGCGCACCTTAAGAGCAAGAAAATTCGAAGAAAACCCCTCAAACTTCTCTCTCACACTTTTAGATCGCAAAAAGACACCCTGGCTCCTTTAGCGCACCTCAGATCTCTTTTGTGCACCTCAAACTTGATATCTTTCTTGTATGCTCTTCAAATGCGCATATCTATCATGTATTTATAGAATTTATGTCCTCACTTTCAGGGCTGACCTGTAGAGACTAGTTGAGTCGACATAAATTTTATGGCTAGGTTGTCAGACGAAAAAATTCATCTCTCCTCATTCCTAAGAAGTTAGAGGGAATTCCATATACCATTGGAAAGGTCTCAGAATAAGATTTCCAACCATATAACATATGCTCCCATTTGAGCTAGCTATATAGGGTAAAAAATAATTCAAATATAGGGTATCCAAACTAAGCATCAAAAATCCAAAAACAATATGTCAAACAAATTCCATCTTGCAATATTTTTCTTGGACATATGTAGTCTCCTCCTATATTTGACATCAATGACAACAATATTTCCAACACAAATATCAACACACCAATGTTTTTACGTGGTGAAACCTCTGTGGGGAAACATCCACGACCCCATATAATGTGGCCACTTGAAGCAATTTATTAATGCAAAAGCAAATATTACAGAGAGATTTATAAGAGATTTTCTCACAATTGATCATCATAAAATGACCCTCCATGCTCTTTAAATAGAGATCATGGACCAATCGAGTGCTAAGACATGGATCTATGCAGCTGTTAAGATCGAGGAAAGTATGAGCCATCGGATCACTTTGTGTCGAGAACATATTGTGGCTGTCAAATTTCCTAACTACAAATGCATACTAAAGAAACACATTGAGAAACACACTTTAACATAACAAAAAATTATACCATGTCGATCTTAACTAACTCCTAAGTGTCTAAATATCATAAAATCGCCCCTTAAGAACAACTTGGGATAGGATTGAAGGATTTACAAAGGTGACACAATAAGAGAAGGAATGAGGAATTAGAGCCTATCCCCCCTTAATGACAACTTCCTGAAATCCTAACATAGATCGAAGTTTGGAAAAATTCTCTTCTATAAGAGACTTGGTGAAAATGTCTACAACTTGATCTTCTGTAGGGAAAAATAACACTTCAATAACTCGATCATGAATGAGTTTATAATGAAGTACATGTGTATCTCAATGTGTTTTTTGCGCTTATGTTGAACTAGATATTTGGAAATCTTGATGGCACTCTGATTGTCACACCAAAGGGTGGTCGGATGCTACTACTAGAAGCCAAAATATGAAAGAATTTGTCGAAGACACAAGGCTTCTTGAATTGCATTAACCACTACTTGATACTCTTCTTCTATTGAAGAAAGAGAAATATCCTATTGTTTCTTAGAGGCCCAAGTGATAGGTCTTGAACCAAGGTTGAAAACATAACCTGCAGTAGACTTTTGATCATTAGGGCCGTCAGCCCAATTTCAATCAGTGAAACCAACCAATAAAGGAGTCCCCCCTAAATTGTAATGTATCCTAAACTGAACTGTAGCCTATACATACATGAGTATCATTTTAGCTACTTTCAAATGGCTTTCATGGGGTGTTTTCCTATACCGGGAAACAATACCAACAACAAAGGAAATATCATGATGGGTATGAGTCAAATATAAGAGGCTACCAACTAATTGACGATACAAAGTGGCATCAACTTCAGGAGAAGTACAAGTGGTAACAAGTTTGACTCGAGACTGGAAGGGATAAGGGGCTAGTTTAGAATCATCCATGTGAAAGTGACAAATAAGATCACAAGCATACTTATACCGAGAAAGAAAAATTTCTTCCTTGGTTTTTAAAACTTGGAGGCCAAGGAAATAGTGCAAATAACCTAAGTCAGTCATTTCAAATTTCTTCTTAAGATTGTTTTTCACATGGTTTAAAAGTTTAGGATCACTACCAGTGAGGATACGGTCATCAACATAAAGAACAAGTATTATGAGATGACTTCCTACTTTCTTGGTATAAACATTAGGGTCAAAATGGCATCTAGAAAAGCCAGTATCAAGAAGAAAGGTATCCATTTTGGCATACCAATCTCGGGGAGCATGCTTAATACCATAAAGAGATTTCTTAAGGAAACAAACAAGGATAGAGTCATTATGGACATAGCTAAGGAGGTTGTTCCATGTATATTTCTTCTTGAAAATCCCCATCCAAGAAGGAAGATTTAACATCCATCTGATGGACCTCCCATTTATGTGAGGCAGCAAGGGCTAGAACAAGGCGGATGGAATTCATTTTGGTTGCAAGGCTAAATGTTTCATTGTAGTATATGCCTTCAACTTGAGAGAACCATTTGGAAACTAACCGAGCATTATGTCTTTCAACACTTCCATTTGATGCATACTTAGTTCTATACACCCATTTACATCTGACAAGTTTTTTTCCCTATCAGAAGAGGCACAAGATCCCAAGTACCATTCATCATTAAAGAATGATACTCTTCATTCATTGTTATATCCCAATATGGATGACCCAAAGCTTCTACAAATGTTTATGGATCACGAGTCTTTGAAAATTCAGCCAAAAGAGAAGAGGCTCAATATAAATATGAACATGTTCGACATTGATATGAAGAATCACCGAAAAGATCATCAACTACTTCTCGAGTTGAACAGGCCCATTCAGGAAGCAGTGGTATTGTTGCAAGTTCATGTTCAATGGAATCATATGGAGGAAGGTGGGCAAGCGTAGGTGGATTTCCATCCTCACTTTCATCATCTAAAGAAGAAGAAACCAAAATAGGAACAAATTATGGCACAAACTTTGAATATGGCTCACTTGCTGTAGATGACACAAACATCGAATTAGGCTCACAAGCCAAGAGATTTTCATAAAATTTAACTTCTCTTCTAATAATAATTTCATTAGAATTAGGTTGAAGAAGTATGTAACCTTTGACATCTTCGAAATATCCAACAAAAATAAACTTCTCACTTTTAGGCTGTAAAACTTTCCTTTTCTCATCGGGAATGTGTGTCCATGCTACACTGCTAAATACATGGAAGTGGCTTACATCTGGCTTAATTTTATTCCATGCTTCTTCCGATGTTATATTTTTTAGATCCTTTGTGGGAGTCCAATTTACTATGTAATGTGCATAGTTAATGGCTTCCACCCAATAATTAAGACTTAATCCCTTAGATTGGATCATACAATTACCCATTTCTTTTATTGTGCAATTCTTTCTCTCAACAACACCATTTTTTCGTGGTGTATATGGAACAATGTTTGCATTTGGATGCCTTATGCAGTGTATTAACTTGTAAAATTGTTGTTCACATATTCTCCTCCATTATATGTTCTTAACCTTTGAATTTGATGTCCAAACTGTTTTCCTACAAGTGCCTTGTAGGGACTAATATATGAAAGGACTTGCCCCCCACTCTTCTCACATGCATGAAATTACTCCTAGTTGGCTTCTTGAATAATTTTTCGTGGTTTATCAAAAGAAAGGTGGGGAAATGGAGATTTGTATGGGAGGAATGAGCAACACTACTTAGACTAAGGCTATTCAAAGTTGGAGATGTTGCCTAGTAAGAATTTCCCTCAACCTTTGAAATGTGTTTTGGAACTTTTTTTGGGTGTTTAAAGCTTCAGGGTATATTCAAAACATGCTCATCTCTCTGTTTTGGTACTTGGAAATCTTCTAGGTGTTTGGCATTTTGGTTTTTTATGCAATCTCGTTTGTTTTTTTGGTGACTTTCATTTTGAAGTTTTTGGATCTTATGTCTTCTAGGTGTGGACATTCAATGCTTTGGCCTCTTTGTTGCATGATATGTAATGCAATGGGCTATTTTTTCTCGTACTTTGGAAACTAGGTTTTCTCTAGCCAAATTTCTCTGAGTGGTAGTCTTGGCCCATCAGGACATTTGTTTGGGATTGACAATGTTTCCCTTCTCTATGTGGATTATCGAGAAGCTCAGGACTTTCACAGGTTCTCAGAAGACGTGGAAAATCCATCAAAAACAACATAACCTAACTATTTTTTGTGACTACCAAAGTTCATGGAAATGAGCATCACTGTACCTCTCAAAGTGCACTTAGGACTTTCGCAGGGTTCTCAGAAGACATGAAAAATCCATCAAAAACAACATAACGTAACTATTCTTTGTAACTACCAAAGTCCATGGAAATGAGCATGACTGCACCTCTCAAAGTGCAATTATTATGAACACTTTGGTCTAGCACCATGGATAATTTTAATTATGAAAATTTATCTTAGAATGTAGAAACTTGGTGAATCTTACTAGTTCTTAATATGGAAACTATAAAATGTTTGGCCACATTTTTGTGAAAATATTCAAATTTCTAAGGATTTTATATATTTTCTATAAAATTTAGGCTATTTTTAAGGTAAAATAATTTTATTCTATAGAATTTGGGCTACTCACTTTTAGAAAAAATGAAAATTGATGAATCATTTTTTTGGAAAAAAGTGTGGAAAATTAGCATGAGGAATGATGTCCACAAGCTCAATCTAAGAAGACTTCAAGGAGGAAGAACTGTGGCATGGACCTCGAAAACTAGGATTCCCATCCTTCCAACATTGGACAACAACAATCATGATGTTTTTTGGTAATATTTATCTTTAATAAATAGATAAGAATTTTAGTTGTTTTCCTAAGGCTCGAGAATTTAAGTTGTTTTCCTAAGGCTTTATACCTTCAAGGAATTTTGGAATGTTTTAAATGTGTACATTTGTTAAACTTTTTTTTTTTAAGAATATTTCTTTTGCTTGGAAAATCATGCTATTAATATTTATGTACTTTTGATTGTTTATTACAACTTTATAATATAAAGTTTTATTTCGAGGTTTTTTTTTACTATTTTTAAATAAATATAACTTCAAAAAATATATTTTAATTAAAATATTATATATATATATATATATATATATTAAAACCAGTTTGTATATAAATCAAGTAAAATTAAAAAATATAAAAAAATTATTATTATTATTATTATTTTCAATCTGGATTTAGTTTAATGTTGAATAGAAGAACGATGTACACATGAATGAAATTCTATTATTAAAATTATATAAAACTAAATATAACTTGAACACCCATTTGGAGAGTTTAACTACCCACAAAAAAATCATATTTCTACTTTTCACTATGTTTAGTGATTTCGTTAGCTACTTGTTTCTAGACCATTCATAGAAACTAATCATGACAGAATCTACCAGGGGTCTTCCCACACGTAACATCCCAGATTTGCCCACACTTGACATATCCCCACGTTCAACCATTTTTGGGAAGTGGAGAACGACCGTTATCCTAACATCTTCTTTTGATAATAATATATTACTGCCCACGTCTGTAATGTTTGTGTGTAAATCATATTTGATTTGCTGTTAATAACTACTAACAAAAAGATCTGTACAGGTAGTGTCATAGATTGGAAATTGTTCCGTGTGCTCCTCATAAAATAAAAACAATATTCCATCTGGTCACATGGAATGTGGAAAAGGTTTCTACACTTCTGAACTTACAACACTTTTATATTTTTTAAGTTTATGTATGTGAGTTATTATTAAAACAATTTGTTTTCTTTGTGTTTTGATTAGTATAAGAAAGAAAATCAGTATTACTAAAATAAGAATTAATTCTCATGAGTTGTATAGTGATAGTGGACCACACTCAAAGTGTTAATTATGAAAAACACTTTCTCTTAAAGTGACCTGCTTATACCCAAATTAGATTTCAATTTCAAAATATTTATCACAATATCGACTTTTCTAACCTTCTAAATCATAAAAAATACAATAATCTTAAAACATTTCTTTAAAGAAATTCAAGTAATATCTTACCTTTCTTAAAGTCTAATACCAATCTAAGTATAATATATATATATATATATATATATATATATATATATATATATTCATTAATTACTTATAATCATAAAAAAAAATATTCATTAATAATAAAAAATAAATATTAATAAAAAAAACATAAAAAAATCATCATTTAAGCATCATAATGAATATAAACCTTAACTATAAAATCATATTAATCAAATACATTGGATGCATTACAAATTTCAAAAAAATAATGAAAAATATACATTTTAAATAACTATTTTCAAAGCTGTATTTTAAACTCATTAGTTACTAAAGGATTCTTTTCCGATAAAGAAAATGGACATTTTGATGTGAAGAGTTATTCTGATTTAATAAAATTAAACATATTATTGTAACACTGCAGAATTCTATTACAGCAAAGATATTAGAAATAATCTATTTTTATATTAAAAATATTTTTTTAATTAATTTAAAATTATAATTTTTTTTATTCAAATTAGTTAAAAAAACAATAAATACACAATAATTTCAAACCTAAAACATTAAAAATAAATGTGGGCTGTATTGATTGCCCAAAACTATGGGATATTTAATGGAACTCTAAAAGTTTCAGATTTCATTCCATTTTTATTATTCACAAGTATATAGAATTGGTTATCAATATAAATCTAGTAGTATTGCATTTAATACTCTGTATACTGGAACATATATAGTTGGATCTATAACACTTTTAAGTATGATTGATATATATATATATATATATATATATATATATATATATATATATATAACATTAAATATCAGAACATGGCATAGGTATCCTTCCCAATCAATCATAGTAGCAAGATTTGGCATCTTCTAATCCTCCTAAGAAAACATTCACAAGTTTTTCTCAGTTAAACATATTTCAATAAAAATACTTAATGAAAAAAGTTACCTCTGTTTTAAAAAATATACATATCTATCAATACTAAAACATACATTTTATTCTAAGTTTTATAAACTTGAAAAGATTAGAGACAAATTAAAAAATTTATTGAGAATTTCATACATATCTATCAATACTAAAACATACATTTTGTTCTAAGTTTTATAAACTTGAAAAGATTAGAGAGAAATTAAAAAATTTATTGAGAATTTCAAAAATAAAGTTTATATTGATAAGTTTAAAAAACAAAATCATTTTAACTTGTTTGAGAAGATTGGCTATACATGAAGGCACTAATATGGATTTGGTATGGTGTAAGTTTGTTGACGTTATCTTCTGCTCATGCATATTAAAATTGTTTCATTTCTATATAAAAAATTTAATATAATCTAAATTTTATTATTATTATTATTATTATTATGTTTAGTAATGAAAATTTAGTTTAAATTAAAAAAATTAATTTATTATTATATTTACTATTCATGAGAATTTAGTTTAAATTAAAATAAGAATTTAGTTTAAATTAAAATAAGAATTTAATTTAAATTAAAAAAATTATTTACAAGTTTCAAATAAACTTTGATAATCCATTATTCATACTTATAACTTGTTTACTCATATTTTCTAACTAAAATGGGCATTGTTGTTTGACATTAAAAATATATAAATTTATAAACTTAGATTTAAGACTGAACTAAATCATAAATTAAGTGTACTCTAATTAAACAATTTGAAACTTTATATAATTTATTCATTCATAATTTCAATGTTTTTAAGTCTGACCTAAATCATAAATTAAGTTCACTCTAGTTAAACAATTTGAAACTTTGCATAATTTATTCATTCATAATTTCAATGTGTTTTGTTATGTCGAAAAGTGTGCACCTATTGATAATGGGTAGATTTAATAGGGGTTTAGTGCTTAATAAGTTTTCTATGGACAGGATTAAATATGGCTGGAATATTCTTATCATTTATTTGTTAATCAATAATAAAATTTAATAAATTCTTTACCAACCAATACCTTTTGGCGTTCTCCAACTGTTGTATTAGCGGTTGTGCTAGTTATAATTCCCAATCAAATTTCTATTACTCTTTTATACCAAATCCCAAACAATTATAGTAAATCCTTTTAAAAACGAACTTAAACTATAAAATACATAGCTTTAGAATATTCCATTCCTTCATGGTTTTAAGCGTCTGGTTCATCATATGCCACATCCTACTTGGAACTGACTGACCCAAGTCATGAATAAACAAGTTGATATCTTGCATCATGCAATAATTCCATACCAGAATCTACATGGTGCCAAGCATTAATCACCTTGCAAACCCTTGCTCAGAACTGAACAATCACAAATAACTAATGATCCATCCATAGAAGCATGGCTAATACTTTAAACAATTTATATGTTCAGGTTTGATGCGCAGTGGAAAGAGTTGCAGGTTGCGGTGGATGAATTATCTCCCTATGCTCTACATGTTGAGCTTCCACCTACATGGCCATGTAAACCTCTGTGTTATCAAATAAACTCTAATTTGTGCTTCTTCTTACCCTACATTGGAAGGACAGGACAACAAACAAGAAGTGAGGTGTTTTAATCAATCATAATCATCCTAAACATGGAATTATTTTAATCCATGAATTTCAAATATCAATTTATATAAACATGAAATGCTTTGTATTCTCATGTTAACTCACTTATATTGAGAGATGCATTCCAGGAAATTTGGAGAAAAAAGAAGAACTTATCGACGAGATTGATTCTCTTAAACAACATTTATATTCTCAACTCGTACAATTTTATCATAGAGATTTTGAAATTTGAGATTACATATTCTGATTGTGTTTTATGTTTGATCTAGACTTTCAGGGAATCCACTTCTTTGTCAAGAAGACATAAATCAATGCACTAAATCTGATTATGGTAGCAGTAAAAGTCTTATTATTAGTTTGTCTGCAACAATAATTTGTGGAAAATTATATTCCCTATTCTTTCACTACCTATGTTCGTATTAGGAACTCCCCTAATGTGGAATCTTTAGAGTCTTCTCACATAATTGAAAAGGTTGAATCAAAGCTAGGTTGATGGTGTGTATATATGATTTTGTGTATTTCTTTACATAAGAGAAATGACCATTTGAATCATGTACAAAAAATGATTTTAATATTTATGTAACATAATTCTACTAGAACGTTCTAGTAGGGAAAATTCCTTTGAATGAAATGACAAGGGAACATGACTTAGAATCACCCCAATGAGGATATCAAGGAAATAACTGGTGGCTTTCGAAAGAAAATCGACAAAGGAGGATTTGGGCCTATAGTCTATGGTATTCTTCAAAATGGATTGGAGGAGATCATCAAAGTATTGTTAGAAACATCGAAACAAGGAGAGAAGGAATTCTCAATAGAGGTATATATGGTTGCTTAAGTGATCGGGGTTTCACGTTTTGTACTTTACTGTTCACAATGCTTTATAATTAAGCGATCAAATACTAAATGGAGGAGTGGTGCTTAACATACCCCTCCCTTGGGCTCACGTAATACTTAGTTGTATAGAGTAGGAAAGAGGTTGTAGATGTTAGAGAAAATCCCTATAATGAATGGATGAAATAGCTTCTCGTGGTTGCTTGGAGAAAGCACGACCTTCCAAGAAGGATTTGGGTGCTACAACGAAAATCCTTGGTATGAGAATAACAAGAGACAAAAAAAATCACAAATTGACATTGTCTCAGAATGAGTACATAGAGAAGGTGTTGGAGAGGCTTAGAATGCAGAATGCAAAACTAGTTAGTACACCTTTGATTAGTCATTTCAAATTAACCAAGAAAATGTGTCCCAAGACACGAAAGCAGATACAATACATGTCCAAGGTCCCTTATTCATCAACAATTGGCAGCTTGATGTATGTGATGGTGTGCACAAGACCGGATATTGCACATGTAATGAGAGTTGTGAGCAGGTATATGAACAATCCATGTAAAGAACATTGGGAGGCAGTAAAGTGGATTCTAAAGTATTTGAGGGGTGCTAGTACTCGTGCATTATGTTTTGTAGGTTCAAACACTCTTCTACAGGGATATGTTGGTTTAGATATCGCAAGTGATAAAGATAGCAGGAGAAGCACTACAGGGTATGTTTTTACTATAAGTGGAACAATAGTAAGTTGGATTTTGAAACTGCAAAAGGTTGTTGCAATTTCAACAATGGAAGCAGAATATGTTTCTGCTACAGAGGCTAGTAAAGACATGATTTGACTGCAGAGGTTTATGGAGGAATTGGGAAATCATTTGGAGAATAGCAGGTTGTATTGTGACAACTAGAGTACCATTCATCTTGCAAAGAACGAAACCTTCCATTCTAAGACTAAACATATACAACTCAAGTACCATTTCATACGATCCATCTTGGAAGATGGACAACTGAAGTTGGAAAAGATACATACTATCCAGAATCTTATATAAATGTTAACAAATGTAGTAACCAAGGAGAAATTGAGTTCCTGCTCAGTTTCAGTTGAACTTCAAGCATGTAGATGAAGATGAGAAATTTGTCAGGTCTAAGCTGGATCATAGATTGACATGTACAACAATAGTGGAGTTGTTGTGATCAATCTCCAAGTAGGAGATTGTTGGTTGTGGAGCCTGATTATCTTCCTAATTCATATGAAAGTCAAAGAGATTGTAGGATACACAATTTGCAGTCAATATGAACCATTCATTATAGGGTCATAGATCTGATAGTAGAAGTTATGTTAATAGGGTGAAATCATGAAGATGGGTTACACTTTTGCTTGTTTTATGAGAAAAAAAACTGTATTTTCACATGTTCTTCAACTTCCGACATACAAAAGTATTTTTTTTATTTAGAATTTCACTTTACAGTAAAAACAAAACTTGTGAAGAATTTTGTTAGCTTTCTAATGACTATTTTTCAATTTTTTTTATCACGATTTGATATGTCAATTTGACAATTGTTTAACAGTATGTTCCTTAAGCATGAAATGAATGATAATGAGTTACTTTTTTCTACAACAATGTATCTATTATTAAACTTATGTTTTTAAGAAACGAAATATACTGCAACAATCTACAAAGACTTTGTTTTATTATGACTATAATTTTGAATCTAACAGATGAATATTATAATTTCTAGAATATTTTGAAGTTGACCAAGCTGAAAACGTTGCAGATTTTAAACACATATTTTTTTACACCTTGTATCTGTCTTAATTTTTAATTAAAACTAAAATCTAAATATACCCTTTTGAAAAGAACAATTTAAGGATTATGAATATATTTTTTTCCAAATATTTCACTGTATATTTTTAGAGATACCGATATTTCATTTCACAGAATCATAATGTCTACTGAAAATATTATGTAGTGATTTAAAAAAAAAAAAAAGATAAAAATAAAGAAAATGAAAACAAATTATAGGAATTGAAAGTAGATTCAATTTTGGAAATGTTGGTGTCGTTTTCGAAACCAAATTCTCAGTATTTGCAGGAGTTTGCAACCTCCGAAGTTCAGGTAAGCTTGGGGAAATTCTCTGGTTTTTGTTTTCAGTCTCAATTTCACGTTTTCGGCCGAAATAAACTTTCAACCGAAAAACTAATATTTCGGCTGAAAGACTAAAATCTAATGGAAACCATCAAAACTAAATGGTTTCCAAGGTTTTCGGCCGAAAAACCCTTCTTTCGGCCGAAAGGTTGTTGAGCGAATTCTGTCGGCTGGAAAAAATGAAAAGACACATCGTATCATTTCATTTCGTGCCAAATTGTATAAATAGGCTTTCAGCCGAACACATTTAACACAATTCATCGGATGGACAGACAAATATAAGCTCCAGGATATGGATTTCAAAGCATTTCTATTACTGATTGCAGCTGTATTTTTTTTTTCTTTATTTCTTCCCTCTGTTCCATAGGCCTAATCAGAGGATCGATATCGATACATGGTGGTTTTCTAGAGCACTTAAACAAAGTTTTGAATCATCTTTTTGTTTTTTGCTAAATAAGGTAATTGATGTTTGTTCAAGTTTTTATTGGAATAACAATTTATATGTTGAAAGATAAATGTTGAGCATTTTTTCAAGGTGAAGTCTTTGTTGAACATATCTTTTATAGATAACTATAAAAGTCATGGGAAACAAAAGTTTGTGCAAGAGAAAATATGATCGCACTCGAGATGATACTCGCCAAATCGAACAAAGGAAAGAGCTTTATCGGAGAAAGATACAAGAACGTGCAAATATTGAAGAAATAAACGATGATAATGTCAATAGAGATTTTCGACAAGAAGAATTTCAACCAGGTATGCATGCACATATGATGATCGAGCACACGACACAAATTGGGACTGTATTCAGAAAGCACAGAATTCAAAGTATAGAATTCAAATTTAAAATATTGTAAATCTAATATAATTGATTGTAATTAAATTTTGATGTTTTTCAAAAAACATAAATAGATTTGTCTCATAATGTCGAAGAAGACGTTGAAACCGAAATTGAAGAAGAAGATGTTGAAACCAAAATTGAAGCAGAAGATGAATCACCTATAGGTATGTACATAAATTTAGATAATACAAGATGAACACTCAAGTATATATAATTTAGTGAATTTCTATTCGGGTTATGTTTTTAATATAAACTTTAAATTGAAATATGCAGGAGAATCTATCAACATTGATGATGAAATATTAGAAAATGTCGATACTGACAAATTTGGAAAGAAAAAAGCTAAGAATTATATAAGATATCGAACTAAGAATATGTATAATACTTTTTTCAAAGATGAATCAGTAACAATACAAGCTCAACTTTTACTTTGTCTAATGAAGTCAAGAAAGTTAAAAGAAACTACATCATTATTGGGTATTCAAAAGTCGACAAATGATACAAAGGTGACACAGAATGTCTTTAACAATATAACTAGTGTATTAAAAGCTTTTGGAAAATCCCGAAAAGAAGATGTTTGTGTTGCACGTAAAGCGATACAAACAACAGTTGTTTCATCTAGCAATATAAAATATCGTTTGACACGACACATGTTAAAAACGATGGGAACATCAAGAAAAACATTGCACAAACATAGAAAATTTCGTTTCCAAATAGATGTAAATGATGAATTGGCTTGTTGGACAGTGATTTCTAGACAACCCTACAAAGATAGACTTGCAAAAAATGTTAAATAATTGGCCCGTAATTATTGGTTGGAAGAATCTCGTGTTTCACCACATACAAGGGATGTGTTGCGATGAAGAATAGCACGAAATAAATATGAAGAACATCCAAAACATATATTGCCAATGACACAAATAGAGTTGTTTAATAAGTTCAAAGAAGAGCACAAAGAAATTAAAATTTCCATTAATACATTTGTGCAACAAAAGCCATGGTTTGTTAGACCCATCACTGTCCATGACACGTGGTGTTGTCGTTATCATGTGGAGTTTGAGTTGTATTATGACACTTTTTTGGATTTTGGTAAAACTTTATGGCCAGGTTCACCTCCTCCTTCCACATTCTGTGTTTTTATATCTGAAATTCTATGTGAAAGAGAATATGATGATTTATTTTACAAAAACAAATGTGTTGGTGGAAAGAAATATAATCGTTGTGGAAATGTAAGTTTGTTTCATTCAAAGTATCATATTGATATGAATGATCAATCATTTTCTAATATAAGATTCAATTGGAAGAGATATGAATATATGAGCAGCACAGCTCCACGTTCTTCAAATGTTATTTTCAAAAGGATTGATTTGAAGGTAGATAAAATTAGCGTGATAGAATTTTTGAAGAAGTTTGAGGAATAAATCTATAAATACACCAAGCATTCACATAGAGCTCGATGGAAAGATCTACAATTCAAACAATCCCGTGAAGTGTTTCCACGAGGGACAATTTTGTCTGTAGTTGATTTTGTAGAGAATTACACATTCGCTGCGCAAAAAGAAATACAGAGCGAATATTATCATTCTGATCAAGTCACAATATTTGTCCACGTTCTATATAGACATGCTCAACAGAGTCTTCCAAACATAGAAAGCACCAACGACAATCGACATGTTATTAAAGAATATCACTTTTATATAAGTGATGATCGAGCACACGACACACATTATGTACAACATTGTTTTGATAAATTTTATGATTCATTGAAAGAACGCGAAATCAGATTTGATCGACATTGGATATGGTCCGATGGGTGTGAGGGTCAGTTCAAATCTGCACGATCATTCTATTGGTTATGTCGTCTTCATAAAAAATTAAACATTACACATTGTTGGATTTTTTTTAAGACTGGTCATGGAAAAGGAGAGCACGATGGTGTAGGGGCATGTATAAAACAAGCACTTCGAAGGTATCATTTGAACCCTCATGCCGACTGATTTGAATCCACTAAACAAGTTGTTGAATGGTGCAACATGGTGCTAATCCATGAATATAATCCATCAAGGGATGTACGCAGGTGTTTCTATATATAAATGTTGCATGTATGTACACGGGATATATAAATTTGAACGTGTTCAAATTTATATTCAATCTTCAATCATTTTCTTGAGAAATTTCAAGTTAACAAGTTCTTGTCTTGTGCAGGTTTTTTTGGTATGTTGGAATCAAAGATGTAAATAGATCAATCCCATATGACATCAGTACAATACCTGTGACAAGAAAAATACATTCAGTTAAAACAAAACGTTTTCAAAATGGGTTTGCATTTGATAGACGAAATGACTCTTGTTTTTGTTCAGTTTGCATAGAGGACACAGAATCCATAGATATTTGCGAGAACAAAAATGTAGGATATGTTAAAGCTTGGAGACATACTGAACTTAATGTAAAAGGGAAAATTCCACTTGCAAGCACAGAGGAGATGGAATCAAATGAAACTATAGTGTCAGTTGATGGCAATAGAGTTTTTTATCTTGTTAGAGAAGGTAAAATTTTTGTGTTTAAATTTTTTCAAATAACTTGTAGATGTACTTGTGTGATAATCTAACACGAATTATTTGTTGTCCAATATATCCAATTATTTGCAAGAGATGTTTTTTCCATGGTTGCACCTGTAGACAACACTAAAAACGTGAAATATTATTTGATGCAATGCATGGAACAAAATATGAGGCTATTAGAAGATTTCGATGATAATGGTTTTATATATGAAAGAAGATCCATTGTATTAAAAGGATATTTTTTTCAAGAAACCCATCAAACCGATACTCATGTTCACTTTCAAGACTACCAGTCAGATGTCACAAGTTGTCAATATAGTCATTTGGTATGTGCAGCACGCATAAAGTTAATAGAAGTTCAATAAATAAAAAAATAGAAAATGAAAAATGTCCAAAGTCGATCATAAACGAATAATTGAAGATGGAATACTATTACGTTTTTTTTAAACAAACTTGGCACATGTGTACATTCCATAATTTTTAATTTTTCATTGAAAGTACATTTCAAATTTTGATGACTTGTTTTGACTATCTTCAAACATATTTCCAATTATGATATTTATAAAAAGGGTACTATGTATAAAAAACTCACTTGGGAACTGCACCCCAATTAGTACCTAAAACTATATTGTTAATACTTACAACCTAATTAGTATAGGATTTAAGGAACTACTAATTTGTATGGAAGTGAAAGAACCATTTGGTAACTTATACCCCTATTGATACCCAAAAGTATGTCATTGGGGAATTTCACCCTAATTAGTATAGAAGTAAAGGACATGCTTGGGGAACACCTTAATTTACATATATATGAATGAGACAACAACTTAATGAATTTGCATCTTAGTTAGTGCCAAAATTATGTTCTTGGGATTTAAACAAGAATTAATATAATAACAAGGGAACCACTTGTGGTGCACCCTATTTGAATAAGAGTAAGATAAATACTTTCAAATTATGACACCCCCATTAATACCCAAAAATATGTTCTTGGGTAATTCCACTCTAATTAGGATATGAATGAGGGAATCACTTGGAAATTTATGCCCAAGTATGTTATAACCTAAATTTGTATAAGACTGAAAGAACCAAGAACCGCTTGGGGGGCACCCTAACTTTGATATAGGATAGAGGAGAACTTAATCTTTTAGGGACATGCATTTTATATAATACAAGTTATTTTTTCAAGTCAAGAAGTGAGGTATCCTTAGGCGCAAGGGATGAAACTAATCCTAACTTAGGCATGCTCACTACTAGGCATATTTACGAGACATCTTTAAGTACATGATCCAACTAATAGACCCATCATCATATATCCTTCTAAGCATGCCCCCTTATAACATTTGGATGAGACTAATCTTTTTTTTTAAAAGCATAGTATTAGGGCAACTTTATGATATCAAATTCTCATTCCATCTTGTGATTGGAAATGGCTCACATGTTAAGACAAGTAAAATATATTTTAATGAAGTTCATTCGATGGGGTTTACTTGATTTAGAATGTTTGAACCCATTCCCATATATCTATTATGGAGTCGTCCCCTTCAAACCCATAATTTCCAACCATACTCTTTGATTTTCCCCATGTTCATAAAGGGGCACACATGTTGAGAAAGCATATACTATTATATGTAGGGTGATTAAGTCATGTTAATTACAAAGGGTTCCCTCTCACATGAAGTCGTAAGATACTTCATGTCCACATTTTCACATGTTTGATGGGTTCGATTTACTTTGGAGCCGCCTTGCTACATGCTAAACAATACAATGTCATGGGTCCTCAAGTGGCAATACAAGCGGCCATATAATCTCACATGCTAGGAATGGAGCCGCACCCATTGAGCGACTCTTCCTCATGGTTCATTATATTTCATTGACTATTCAAATGGAGTGGGCATCATTCTTTTTTGAGGTAACATTAAATCTCTTTGTACTGCATAAGGTTCATACCTGCGGAGTATCATGAAGTTCACTTATCAAAGCCAATTGATCACATCGAGGAGTTATACTCTCTATTTAAAGAGAAGTTCCTTCACTTCTTATGCATGATTGGATTTGCGAGATTCTAGCAAATTCTAGTGATGGATCACCAAGATACCCACTTCTAACTTTTAAATGGAACTAACCCTTTCTCAAGTATGTGCATTACCATGACATTTTTATGATACCCAATTACATTGATAGAACCATTAATGTAACCTCTTCTAATATATGCGAAGGATTCAATATCAAATTTAACTTCTACATCTAATTAAAAAAAATTAATTTAAAGTATTTTTTTTTAATTGAATTGTTTTTTTTATATTTAAACATTTTGTGTTTCACAATTATTATTATTATTGTTTTTTTTTTTTAACAGAAACGGTTATAGATTATATTAATGGGGTGGACTAGCCACAGATTCGATTACAAAATGGCCTCGAATTTCTTCGGGTCTGTCTTTCTGAACCTTTCTACTTCTATAGCTATAGACTAGTGAACTGAACTAGTTCCTGTACGTCTTCTAATAGAACTGGATTAAATTTAAGTGTCGAAACTCCAGTCACTGTTTCAGCATAAGTCTCAGCACTATTTCAGCATATGTCTCAGCATTGTTTTAGCATTTGTTACAGCGGTGTTTCAACATATGTTCCAGCACTGTTCCATCATATGTTCCAGCACTGTGTTTCAGCGTATGTTACAGCACAGTTTCAACATATGTTCCAGCACTGTTTCAGCATATGTTCCAGCACTGTGTTTCAGCATATGTTCCAGCACTGTGTTTCAGCATATGTTACAGCACTGTGTTTCAGCATATGTTCCAGCCATCCTTTGCACAACCATCTACAATTTTTTACACGTTGTTGTCCTTTTCAAGGGATACAGATTTTTGTTGGGTCTCCGTCATTTATGCATAGATCTCCTTGGGCCAGGAGGCAACCTTTATTGGCTAAAGCATCTGCTTCTTTATTTAAGTCCCTAAGTATATGGTAGCAGTTGAAGGAGGTGAAGTCCTGGAGAGTGTTTCTTAGTCTTTGCAGGTTCTTATTTAGTCCAACATCATTGAACTGTCCTCCCGAATGTATCATTTTGATCAATATTTCGGAGTCTCCAAACGCTTGTAGATTCTGGTGGCCTCTTGCCTTAGCTATCTGGCAAACTTTTATTAGACTCAGGATTTCTGCTTGGTTATTAGTTCGCTGTCCAAGTCCCCAAATGAAGGTTTCTGGCATTGTCCCTTCGCTGGAGTAAATGATTCCTCCAGCTCCCGCTATGCCAGGATTTCCCTTGGAGGCGCCGTCGAAGAAAGCTGTAGTTATTCCTTGCTTCTGCCACCATCTTTGGAAAGTGTCATTATTGTCTCTTAGCCTCCATTTTGTTTTGGAGTGGGGTTTTTCAATGCTTTGGGTCCTAGAAGTGAGCATAGGGTTAATGAGCCAATTCTTTTCTTCCTGCTGCAGCGAGATATCTATTTTGTGGGCTTGAGAACTCAGAGTTTCTAAGAGGAGACCTTTTTCTTTCGTTGCTACCATGTTGGGGGTCCATGCTATGTTGTTGAAGATTCGCTCATTTCTTGCAAGCCAAAGTTTCCAGCACACATACTTAGGGATGGAGATCCAGATTCTGGCCCAAAGCGTTTTCATTGAGAGCGAGGGATAACAGTCCTTCCAGTTTGTGAAAAGATCTACAACAGAGATGTTCGAGGGGACAGCAACATTGAGACCATGGAGGCTAAGGGACCAGACTTTGTTTGCAAATTGACAGTCTACAAACAAATGGTCAGATGTTTCCATTGCTTCTTTGCATAGAGCACATCTGTGAGGGCCTGCAATATTTCTTTTCATTAAGTTTTCACCAGTCAGGACCTTTTTGTGCATTAGAGTCCAGAAGAAAAAATTAACCTTGGGGATCGTTGTAGAGTCCCAAACATCCTTCCAGATTTTTGTTGGGGGTGGTCTGTCTTTCTGGCATTGAAGCATAGCGTATCCTTTGGCTGTGGAATAACTCCCTGTGGGTCCCCAGCCCCATTTGTCTTTTTCATTCATGTGCACTGGTGCTGCGTCTCGGAGCTCTGCTTTGAGCATTTCAAGCTGTTGAAGGAGGTGATTTGGAACATTGTCGAAGTGCCAGTCCGACCAGGAGTCGTCCTCATTTCATTTTGAGATGTCACTAATCCTCTGTATTCCTCTCTGGGCAAGAAAACCATGAATTTCATTCAGGCTGGCGTTTGAGGCAAGGGGCAGCCTCCCCATTACCCGATCTGTCCATAGGCAAGTCCGACTGCCATTTCCAGGAACTCGGTACAGATCCTGGGTGAAGATTCGCATCCCTTTGAGGCATAATTGCCATAGCTGCGTGCTTTTCCTGTGGAAAGCGTTTTGTAAATTTTGGATTTGAGCGTTGGGAATGTATTTGTGTAGGAGTGTTTTACTTACAGGATGAGAAGGCTCATTGTGCATCTTCTATAGGATTTTGCATCCAAGACCAATGTTAACAAGAGATGGATCTCTAATCTGGAGCCCACCTTCTCTCATGGGCAGCTTCGATGTTTCCCATCTGACAAAATGGAACTTGTGTTGATTCCCTTTGCCACCATGCCACAGGAAATCTCTCAGGAACTTGTTGATTTGCCCAGAAATTGACTTGGGTGCCAGGAGATAACCTGCTTGGTAGATCGGCAGTGAGGAGAGAGCTGCCTTTATCAAAGTTAGTTTTCCTCCGTGTGTGAGCCAGTGTCCTCCCCAGACATCAATTTTCCCTTTAATTTTTGTTAGGACTCCTTCCCACAGGTTGACTTTATTGATGCCCAATGTTAATGGCAGCCCAAGATACTATATCTTTTCCCAATCTGCATACCCTTTGAACCCCAAGGTGCTGCCAATCCTTTGGATTTCATGTTCTGTTGCATTCCAACTATAGACAACACTTTTCCTTTCGCTTATCAAAGCTCCTGACACATTGCAGTAGTTCTGAAGTATGCTCTTAAAAGCAGAAGCTACTCTGTTTGAGGCTCCTCCTAGCATAAGAGAATCATCCACAAACAGAGCGTGATTAATAGGCTTGAGGTCCTTCGTAATTCTCAGGACTGGGACAACTCCTATTAACCTTTCCTGCTCCAGCTTCCTGCTGAGTGAATCCGCCATTAAAATGTACAGAAAAGGGGAGAGAGGGTAGCCTTGCCTCAACCCCCTCGAAGATTTGAAGAACTCTGTTGGCCTCCCGTTTACCAAAGGTGTTATCCATGGACTGTGGGTGCAAGCTTGTATCAGGTTTACAAACTCTTGCTCAAATCCAAATGAGAGTAGCACTTGATATAGAAAGGTCAGCTTTACTCTGTCGAAGGTGTTAGCCATGTCTAACTTGATCAACATGCCCTTCTCTTTTCTGAGTTTGCTGGAATGCATAGCTTCCTGAACTAGGATCACATTATCCAAGATATATCTCCCTTTGACGAATCCTCCCTGCGATTCTGAAATAAGTTTGCCCAACAGTGGCTTTATTCTGTTTGCTAGGAGTTTTTCAATTATCTTATAAGAGGCGTTGCAAAGGGAGATTGGCCTGAATCTATCAAAGGAGACGGGGTTTGTTTCTTTCGGGATTAAAGTGAGGAATGTTGAGTTGGTGGCACCTCCCAGTTTTGCTTTCTGTAGGAATCCTTTTATCATTCTCATGAGATCAGATTTGATTATATTCCAACATATCCTGTAAAACTGAATAGTGAACCCGTCTGGCCCTGGAGCTTTGTCAGGGGCCATGGACCAGATGATTTTGCAAATTTCTTGTTCGTTGGTTGGGCTCAAAAGTGCTTTGTTATCTTCTTTTGTAACCAGAGCCGGGATGTTCTTGAGGAAGTCCTTGTTGCCTTCTTCATTATCATCATTCTCTTTGTTGTAAAGATGGTGAAAGTGTGAGACAGCAGCAGCCTTTATTTGATCTATTCCTTTGCAAATCTTCCCATCATTGGTTGTGATTTCAGAGATGTGATTCCTAGAGAGCCGGGATTTGAATTGGCGATGGAAGTAAGATGTGTTTCTATCCCCGGATTCCAACCATAAGCAGTGGGATTTTAATCTCCAATATTCTTCTTCGATTCTGAAGGAATGGTAAGTTTTACTTTGGATTGCTTGCTCCTTTTCCAGATCTGAGTTAACAATATCTTTTATTTCCATTTCGTTTTGCAGGTTTCCCAACTGCTGCACTAGCTCCTTTCTTTGGGTGTTGGGATTACTTTCCGGTCTTTTACTCCATTCCTTGAGAGTTGTTTTTGTTATTTTAAGTTTTTGTTCCCAGAAAAAATGGGGAGACCCAGTTACTGTGGTGGCCCATGCCATTCGGACTATCTCATAGAAACCACTCTTTTCTTTCCACAAAGGGCTGAATCTGAATGGGATTGGGCCTAAAATTTATTCATCCTCTAACGAAAGAAGAATGGGTTTGTGGTCCGAGGTAAGCTTGGGAAGGATGGTTGTGGAGATTAGCTTCCTTTCCAACAGCAAAGTGCTTTGAACCAAGAACTTGTCCAATATGGCAGAAATGTGTTCCTCCCCTGTCCTATTATTGGTCCAGGTGTAGAGCCCTCTTCGTGGTTTAAAATCCATTAGGTCCCACTGCTGTATCATGTCTTCTACTACATGAATCTGTTGGTCCTTGTTGATCCTTCCTCCCCTCTTTTCTTTTCCATTCATTACTAGGTTGAGATCTCCAGCAATGATTATATTGTTTGGGGAAATTAGTTCTAGATACTCAATTAAAGTTTTCCAACAATCTTTATTTTCGAAGTGCAGAGTTGGTACATAAAGATTGAATAATGCAATGGTTAACTTACTTGTTGTATGCTTCAGTTCAGTGTAGCTCCAATGCTGAGTGTTGAAGGAGTTGACGAGGCTGAACTGATCTTCCTTCCATAGTGTTGCTATTCCTCTGGAGGATCCCCTTGCACTGATTGCTTTCCCTGCATTCTTCTGCCATTTGTTTTTTTTGATATCTAGAAGGGCTTCCCCTTCGATTTTTGTCTCTTGGAGCATGAGAATGTCTGTTGGTTCCACTTTCATCAGGTCCTTAATTGCTTCAATTTTCGTCGAGTTCCCCAGACCTCTACAGTTCCAAGAGACGATTTTCATTACTTACTAGTGGGGTGGACGGGCCTCCTCCTTTTTGAGACCTTATCCTTGTATTTCTATCGATTGACATTTCTATGGTGGGTTGGCTTCCTTGGGTCTTTTTTCTTTCTGCCTCTTCCTCCCTATCTTCTTTACGGGACTTCCTTCCTGCTCTTTTGGCTGGTCTTTCTAAGATCTCATCCTCAGAGGAGCTTACTGGTTCCATCATTTTCTTTCTGGCTATGTCTGCATATGAAGATGAGGGGGCTGCCTCCATGGATCCTGCCGTTTTCCCTTGTTCCCCGGTGTCTTTTCTTTTTGAGGGGGATTTTGGGTGTACCCTGCTTTCCGTAATTATATCTGGTTCTTTTGTTTCCTTATTGAGCTTTTCTTCTTGCGTTGTTGATTGCGTCATGGGATTGGGGTCCCCGTCAGGTTGCTCTTGATCCAGTTGCCCAGGGTTGTCACTCTTCGTTGTTCCTTTGTTTCTAGATCTTGTTGTCTCTGTTTTCTGAACTGTGATCCACTGGTTTGTTTTCACATTCTCACTCTCCTCTGCATTCTCTTTTTTGCAGTGCCTTGCGAAGTGGCCATATCCATGGCAATGCCGACATTTGAAAGGTAACTGTTCATAGTCTAACTCCTGGATATGCATCCAATCTGCCGCTGTAAGTTTGATTGCCTCTGGTAATCCCACTTCCAGATCCACCTCCACGCAGATCCGAGCACATGAGTATTGATCTTTCATTGGTGCTTGATCGATGTACCTTTCGAGCTTATTGCCGATTGCATGCAATGATTTTTGGTTCCAGCAGTGCAAAGGGAGATGTGGTAGGTGAACCCACACTGGAACAGCGGATGGCACATCCTGAGCTGGATCAAAATCCAGGGTCCATTTGTTCAGATATAGCCCCTGGGGTCCGATGAAATATTGGTCGTTTCTGAAAATGAGGTTTTTATCTTCAGGGTTTTCAAAGACGAAAACAAAGTAACCTTTCCTTACGAAGTGACTCTTTATCCCTTCTGAGATGAGCGGGCTCCAGTTCCCTTGTACCCAGGCTTTGACGGATTTGGGAGAGGGCCAGAGCCCGGTAAATTGCCCGATAAGACCTCTGTCTGCCAGATTGATTATCGACCTGCAAGTTTCTTCTAATGGCAATTCTACGCTTGGGATGCATTCCAGTTTCTTGACGAACTTCTGTTATGCTGCTGACGGCGGTCTTTTGGAAGCCTCGGCCACCAGTTTCCTGAAGGCATCAATCTCTGGCAAAGGGGGAGAGGTGGGGACGGATCCCCCACCAGTGTCCATGGCTGGGGGACCCCTGCTCATTGCTCGTTGCGTTGATCTCTGCTTAGGTCACGCTCCACTCACCCTCTCGCTCCTCACGCGTCCTTCCTCGTCCGTTAATTACCTTCACAATTATTATATATAATTATTCACAATGTTAATTTATATTTAATTTAACAAATTTTTAAATATAGATGTAATGCTTTATAAATATTTTAAGTGTCACAATTATTTTATATGAGAATAATTTATTTTTAAGGTCGTGATATTTGTGTAGGAGATTATGTTGTTTATAGTATAAGAGATTCTCCCTTAACCATTTGATTGTTAAGGTGTATGGAGATATAGAACCTTCTTCTATAGTTTTGGCCATGACTTCCAAAGAGAAAACACAAATTTTATATTTACAATATTACTTTATAAAATAAACATGAATTTTATATTTACCATATTAATTTATACAGAAATTTAATTTCATGTAGAGTAAAATAAAAGTTTATACACAAATTTAATGTCATGTAGCAAAATCAATTATTAATGTTGGAGAGGTATAACACTCAAAATATTTGGTGAATTGTATTCCAACTATATTGACTTGAAGTAGTAAGATAGTGGTATAGCGATATAAAGAATGAAATTGAAAATTTTCATAACAATTTATAGCATTTTGGAAAAATATGGAATTTGGTATTTTTCATTGAAAGTACAGTCCAGATTTTAATGACTTGTTTTGACTATCTTCAAAAATATTTCCAAATAGGATATTTAACTATGTATAAAAAACTCCAAATCATTCTTAAAAAACACAGATAAAATATGGTTCAACCATATTTTATTTGTGTTTTTCAACCATTACACCAATTAAAATTATTTTATGAGCATTACACCAATCAAAATTGAGTTGTATACCTCTTATATGACCATTTTATTTTAAACTAAAAAATTGTTAAACACTATTTTCATTGACCCTTACTTTTTTCAATAGTATTTTTTTCCATTTTATTTTAATAATATTTCAATAGGTTCAAGGGCATATGAACCTTTAGGTGAATATCTCTTATAGCTTTAGCATTTTTTTAATGACTACATAATAAAATTAAAGAAGAGTTGATCATCTCTTCCATTTTAAGGTTTTATTTAATTGTCGTATCATTTTGAGCATTTTATTTTATCGTCAACTTTGTCACTTTGTCACATCATTTTGAACATTTCATTACTAGTTAACTTTGCCACTTTTTGACAATAGAATCATTTTTTGATAGTACATAGTGAACATAAAATGAAACATTTAAATTAAAATACATAGCAGAAAAGTATTTAAGAGTTTGATGCTTAATTTAAAATGCATTGTAAAAAGGAGAATACACAAAACATTATTTCATTACTAGTTAACTTTTCCACCTTTTGACAATAGAATCACATTTTTCATATTTTCGACAGTACACAGTACACAGTAAACATAAAATGAAACATTTAAATTGATACATAACAAAAAAGTGTTTAAAAGTTTGATGTTTAATTTAATGCATTGTAAAAAGGTGAATATACAAAACATTAGTTCATAACAAGTTAACTTTGCCACTTTTTTTCCATCAATTATGAGAAATCAAATATGAGACAAAAATTGATATTTTGAATTCCAAAATTATGAAATATATATATATA
>ML814994.1:8041-37173 GCA_009831015.1 Picea engelmannii | reverse complement strand
AATTTTAAATCTAAAACATTAAAACAAGTGTTGCATGGCAGTGTAGTCCTTTCAGGTTGGAATGAGAATAAATGCATTGCTATGGCGGAAAGAGGGAGAAATAGAAGTCTGAAAAAGAAGAAAGACGTGGAAAGCAGCTTGAAGTACAGGTGGTATCCATGCAAAGGATGTCTCATGGCAGTGTGTTAGAGGCCAACCAAAAGACATTGGGCTGGTAGATGACCCCCATAGAACCTCCTGAATTACTCAATCACAATATTGTATTAATATGTGGTTAATATGCAGACGCGATGGTAGATGACCCCAAAGAACCTCCCGAATTAGTTAATCATAATATTATATTAATATGTGGTTAATATGCGAACGAGGCTATTTTTTTCTGGGGTATGTATAGTTCAAACATGGGACTTAGAAAAATTATGTCTCAATGAATTGAAATAAAGGTTTCCGGAAAAAAGAAGCACAAATCACACATTAAACATTCAAATATAATAAACACAATTTCCTAACATCTAACATAGTTGAAGGAAATAAATTTAGCATTCCTAAAGCAGGTCACAAAAATTGTTCCCGAATTAGTTTTCTTTGAAATTTATCAAAAATTAATAATGTATGTTACATATTTCTGGAAATTGTTCCATATTTCTAGAAATTTAAATGCGTTTTTTCATAATATTAATATATGAACCCCAAAGAACCTCTCGAATTAGTTAAACATAATATTATACTAATATGTGGTTAATATGCGAACGAGGCTATTTTTTCCTGGGGTGTCTATAGTTCAAACATGGGACTTAGAAAATTTTTGTCTCAATGACTTGAAATAAAGGTTCCTGGAAAAAAGGAGCAGGAATCACACATTAAACATTCAAATATAATAAACACAATTTCTTGGCATCTACCATAGTTGAAGGAAATAAATTTAGCATTCCGAAAGCAGGTCACAAAAATTGTTCCCGAATTAGTTTTCTTTGAAATTTATCAAAAATTAATAATGTTTGTTACATATTTATGGAATCTATTCCATATTTTTGGAAATTTAAATGTGTTTGTCATATAGACTGGGATTGAGGCTCCCGCGGACCATAAATGAAATAAGTACAAGAAATAGGACTGTAGAAAGAAGAAGTGCACGACGGTAGAGAGGAAGACCTGAAAAAAAGAAATTGGAAGTTATGAGTCTTTGGTTAGAGATTTCTATTTTAAGAGGTAGAATAACTGGATTGATAAACAAAGCAAGATGTGATTAGTATATACTTACTATGAAGCTGATGTGTTTTTGTTTCTCTCGTTGACAGCCACTGGAATCATGTCAACATGTTGTTTCCCTTCGTCAGTGAGCTTGTCCATTCTCCTTTGGAGCCATTCTTCAATGTAGCTTCTCATGGGGGCCACGTTGATTTCATCCCGGATTTCTATGTCGAAAAGCTCGTTTTCTAATTTCCTTAGATCCATAGAAATACTATGCAGATCCTGTTCAAATTCTTCATTGTGTGTTGAATAGTACACTAGCCGGTTGTCGACATCATCTTCACCATATTCAAGGATGTCGTAAAACTTTTCTAAAGACAACCCCTTTAAAATATCAAGTTGTTCATCGAAGGCTTGCTTGGTTAAGGACAAGTATTTGAGGATTAAGTTTGGGTCTTGAACCTCGTTGGTACTTCCGGCTAAGTCTATTTGGGTCAGGTTTCTAAATAATTCTTCTTTCTATGATATGGCTTGTTCACATGATTCGACAATGAGTTGTAGGTTCTTAACTTTCCCTTTCCAGCATGCTTTTAATTGTTTGACCCGCTTTGGGCAAGGGAGATCCTCTTGTCTTCTTTTCATATCTGAGTTGTTGATGGCATGGTTGGAAAAGGGATCACCGTCTGTTCATAGAAACGTTCTTCATTTTTTAAATTCGTCTGCAAATGTTCATGCAAATCATTTTCCCTCTTTCGAAAGAAAGCTATATTTTGTGATGTTTCACAGGCTTCAGTAATTAGCTGCATTATTTTCTTGATGTTCTTCTCTACATAATCTCTACAGGATGTGAGGAGGTTGGATGATCCTTTTAACTTGGTTGCAGGGGTAGCAGGCATGGTTTTTGCTAAAGGACTGGCAAGCATTGGGATAGCAATGAAAGCCTCCTCCAAATTATTCCTTGATCTAGTCATTCAGTATGGCATTCTTCGCTTCAATTCCTCCAATGGAATCATCAAGAGCATCAACGATTGCGTGATGAAAACGAGAGATTTGGGACGCCTGCATTTTCCTAAAGTTAATCTCTGAATGAGATTTTCCTTTCTTATTTGTTACATCTCTCTTTTCAATAATTAAATTTTTAGATTGGTTGTCAAAAACAACTCTCTGGAATACGAAGGATTCATCTTCGTCAAAAATATCGGTCCCATCTATTTCCATTGTGGAACTATGGTGCATCATGTCCGTGGGCAGATCACCTTTGCGGGACAGGGTATCCACAAATGTTCCAAGTTACATGTCCTCACTTTCAATTTCGGGTTCTTCTGCCTGCTCTACAATGTTTTTTCTCTTCTTCGTCAAGGGAATCTTATGAGAACTATCAATTTTTCCGCGAGGAAGGTTCTTATCTCCTCCTCCGTTTGAATATGTTTGGGTTGTTTTCTTACTAGGGTGGGCCGTTGAAGCGATGCTCCGTGATTTTGTGCTCTTGGGAGTGTTGGTCGGGGACTGGACACTCTTCTCACCGAAGCCTTTTCCCTGTTGTTTGTACAATTCAATTGGGCTTTGGAATGTATCTATGTTGCAATCGTCAGAAGTAGGAGCGTTGTCGTCATTGTCTCTGTCTTCGATCAGGCGTCTATGGATAAAAGTGCTGCTAAATCCAGATGATACTAAATGTTCTCAAAAAATCCCATTAGGGTCGAACCCTTTTATCCTTTCAGCATATTTTAGGTTCAAGTTCTTGAAATGTGTTGTGAATTCGTCAATCTTGTTGACATTTCTGAACACGAAGTCCCTGACTTTCTAGGGAAGAGGAATGAACTGTTTTTTTCTCTTGTATAAATCTCTGAAAACTGAGATGAAGTCATTAAAAGCCTCATGAAAACAATGGGAGGCCTTGTGCCTCCATAAGGCATGGTGCCAGAATGTTACTAGGTTGAATTCATAGTTTATTTTCTTGGACAAAGACAGTTTTGGAAACAGACAACATTGCACTATTGCGAAAATCAAGTAGGATGACATATAAAATTTATTCTCTTCTTTGAATTATGATAGTTGGGAACATATTTCAATGGAAATTAGATTCCCCCAATCAAAAATGAATTGTTCCTTGACTGTGAAGTACAAAATATAAATAACTATACGGGAAATGCTTGTCGTGGATTCCTGTCCCGTTATTCTTGTAAACAACCAAGCAATTTCCCGGAATGGATTTCTAAAAGAACTGACCTGCAACTTCGTGATATCTTTAGGAACCGTTGTCAGGTCTTCGAGGAACTCAGGTAAGATGTAACGTCCCCAGCCACCAACAGGTCGAGAAACACCACTACTACAACTCTGTTGCTCTACTCTGATCTGTGACAGCTCCAGCCTTAAACTATTGGGCTATGCCACATAGGGATACTTGCGGAAAAACATACACATCCATATATTAAACATAGAATGACTATTCTACATATATATAACATATTAATGAGGAAATAACAGTAAGCCTACACATGCAGGATATACAACATACACAGGCAATATTCATCCATTACAACATATGTACCATTATGCATCATGTAAATGAACATAAAAGTGGTACTTATCTTTTATTAGAATACCACCAACTGCGTGCAGACCTTCCACGAACCTCCCATCCTTATACCAGGCTGCTCATCATGCTCAGCAGTGGGTCACCCCCAAGCTGGGACTAAGCTCCACCCTGGGCAAGGGAATCCTAGACTAGGCTAAGGTTACAGGAAATTGCACTGTGCAACTCGAAGGATTCTCTCCATGAGCCTTCTTATGCCCACTACTCACGAACTCTCATTCCCCACATGCATGTTCCACCCTGGGAATATTCACCTTCACTATTCCACAATCCATCGACTGCTCCACTTCCCCTTTCAAGGTCTCGGCAACAGGTCGGATCAGGAATTCTCAGAGCTATGCTCTGTAGCTGGTGTTGGACTCTCTCTAAGAGAAAATCACTTCCCATCAAACTCTCTCACCTGGAGATAGCTACTCACAGGCCTGACAACCTGCCTCTTTGATCCACAACCACTTCTCTCACCTGGAGAGAAAGTTGCCCACAGGCCTGACAGCTTGATTCTTCAGTCAATCTTCGACTCAGCTCCAAAAATACAAGGAAAAAAACAACGGTTTGGTATGGCTCGGGAAAAAGGGAAGGCCACAACCCAAAACGAAAAAGTCTGAGCTCGGTTTTTCCAGTGCGGATAGATTGGGTTCACAAAATAACACAAGTAAGCTTTCCCTTCCCGTGAGGGGTTTTCTCAGCGGTGTGTGAAGATTGCAAAGGTCAGATCCTAGAGGGAAAACGATATTGATGGAGAATCGGGAATGGCAAGCGAACCCCCCAACATGGTTTGAATATGGGTTTTTAACTACATGAGCCCAGGTCAACACCTGTCTCCCTGGAGTTGCATGCACTCCACTTAGAATACGTTCCCTTTCCAAGAACTTAGGACAGCACTCAACATGTCCACCTTAGCCTTCATTAATTAATAATAAATATTATTCCTTTAGAGGTAAGCCCCCTAGCTTAGCCCCTAGGCTCAAAGACTTAGCCCCTTCCCTTACCCTACCTAGTGGAAGATTAGTCCCCCATCACTCTTTCTTTGTGGTCGGTCTACACGTAGCGATGTTTATATTAAATATATGAGCATTTACACATATACAATAGGAGGCTCACTGGCCTTTGCATCTAGCCTCTTTGGCCTAATCACCACATAATCTTCCTAGCTTATTATAACTTGGCTCACCAGCCTATCAAATATGTTTACAATTCACAATTACAACTGGGGATCTTCTTGGGGATATTACATAAGAGGTCCAACCTGTTCTCGTGTTTTTCTAGGAACTGTTTGCAGTCTTGTCCTCTGAAGGTCAATGTTGGCTTCGAAAATCTTAACATCTTGTGGAATACCTGAGGTGACAAAGAAACGGGAGAATGGTCACGCAGTGGAATAATTCTTTGGCTTTAAATATATTTTTTGGCGCACCAAGAGACCACCTCCTTACAGTAAAAAACCTCAGGGATGCATCCTGCACGAGCAATTCCAGAGGTCCAAATCACTTCATTCTGGGCAGAACGAGATGAATAGTAATATTATGGCATGGAACACTGGAAGTTATGGTCCTCACGTCCGAAGATATTCACTGTATCTCAACAGAACTATTGTCGAGTTGTTTCCATAATTTTACTGTAACACACCTACGATGGGGCAAAAATAAAAAAAAATTGTCCTCCTTACAGGAACAGATCCTTTCCCTCTATGATTCCTAATTTGGGAAGTCTGGGACTCAGCCTGACCCTCCGGTCAAGGTTCTTCGATTATCTAAGTAAAACAAGATTTAGAGACCTTGATAGTCTCACCTCTTAATCAAACACAGGCCCTTCCGGCTTCTGGTGCAGGTCTTATGATACCCGCGACCTTCTCCTTTGCGCTTCAACAAAGTCTTGGAGTTGGTGTTGGCCCCTCCTTGGATGTGACCTTGTGTGATGACCTCATGAAATAACACAATTGTGGGCACAACCAAAGTCGGTTTGAAACCAAACTACTTTTCAGCCCGCAGTTCTCCTCGAACCTCCATGTGTCCTTTCTCCAAAAATGGGGTTTGGATTGTGGTCTACCCTCAACTTTTTAAAGTTCACGTACCTATAATCCCTGCAATGCTACGGGATCGTCGATCTCCCAATATTGACGATACAGTCTGAACTGACGGTTCAGATCTTCCCTTTTCAAATCCACGGACCAAATCTGCCCCTCCTAAATCAATGGATGTGATCTCCTTCGTGATTTCAGACTTTAGACTTTTCAAAACTCAAACCCTGCTTTCCTCTGTACATCCATCTTCTGGATTTGACGATCTTCATACACCTGTCCTCCTAAATCAATGACCCTGCTTCTACTTCGGGTGTTTTAACTTTCAACTAGATCAACGGTCTTGTGGCCCTCTTCTTGATCAATGGTCGAGATCTCCTTCGGGTCTGCAGACTTCTGAGATCTCAAATCTCAAACTTCACCCTTTTTTTCCCAATGGATTTTATCTGAAGGTTATAATCCACTGATGCATGTCCGCTTGATATGACGATCAAGTATTACTTCGGGTCTTTACCTGGAGTACATAGATTTGTGCCACCTGTCCTCTGGATCTGACAATCGAGGATTGCTTAGGGTCTTTACCTGTAGTTCAAATATTTATGCCACATCTCCTCTAGATCTAATGACTATGAATTACTTCAGGACTTTACCCGGAGTCCACAGATTCATGCCATGTCCCTTATTAATCTGACGACTATGAATTACTTCAGGACTCTATCCAGAGTCCACAGATTCATGCCACATCCCTTCTATATTAGATGGTATAGATTCACTTCGGATGATCTGACGCTGGAGATTTACTTTAGATGATCTGATGACTGAGATCTACTTCGGACGATCTGACGATTGAGATTTTCTTCGGCTCTCCAGCTCTTCGCGCTTAGGGAGTCTCAAATCTCAACTGAAAACTCTCGAATAGATTTCCTGAAGCTGTTGATATACTGGCACGTATCTCCTGATGATCAACGGTCATGATCCTACTTCAGGTGATATGACGACTGAGATTTACTTCGGCTCTCTGACTCTCCGGACTTCAGGAGTCTCAGATCTCAACTGAAAACTCTCGCACAGATTTCCTCGGAGTCCACGATCTGTCGCCAAGTGTTCCTATGGATCTGGTGGTCCAGATTCACTTCGGGTCTTCGGGGTTCGATAATCTCAACTTTCAACTCAAAACCCTCGATCATATTCCTCCAGAGTCCATGATCCGTCTCCACGTATCCCTATGGATCTGGCGATCCAGATTCACCTCCTGGTGATGGATGGCCTCAAATTACTTTGGGACTTAGGAACTTTGGTAAGTTCCCTTCTCCTGCGTGTGCCAAGTGCTAAGGTTTGTGCACCTTGCTTTTATCAAACAACTCTCGATCCTTGGCATTTTGATCCAACGGCCAATGTCACTTATCCTCTTGAGCTTCTGACTTACTCCGACTTAGAAGATTTTCTAAGTGCTCAAAGGATTCGACCATTGCTCCTCCTACGGCCCGTCTCCTGGATTTCGTCTGCACTCTTGAAAAGGATATCTCTTCTGAGCTTGATCTCCTTGAATATTTTTCCATCCCACGTGCTCCTTGTGTTTCATGGATCACGTCAAACTCAGATCAAAGGTCAACGATGATCGACGATTCATAGAAATTATGGGGCCCCAACATGCGTACTCTTTACCAGAGAGTTCGACCTCCACAATCTAGAAAGTGCTCGCTCGATTATAGTCTAACCGAGATCATTGATCTTCTATCCTGTCGAGATCAATGACAAGGTTGAATTGCGGACCGCGAACTAGCGTGTTCGTTGTTTTCACCTTCGTGATCCGCAGTGATTCCCCACTCTCGATCTTCGTTCATAGATCGACGGTTCATATCAATTGCGGGGTTCAACTTGACTATTGTGAAATTTGACATCTCGGAGACTCGAGCTCCAAGGTTCCTAGAACCAGGTCACGTGGATCTTCATATAACTCCTGGGCTATAATCCCCGCTCTTAGTCAGGTTTTTTGTTAAGGGAATAGGTGCAAGTTAAGAGTCTCCTAGACTACTGGTCTTAAGGGAACACCTTCCCAACTCACAGAACTTTAAGCTCTGAATCAAGGAAAAGTAAATTATGAGGTTACCAAAATGGTAGCTATGCCTAGAGGCTGGCTCCGACTTCGAAATGGTGATGTAAATTCCTGGGGGAAGCACCTTCGAGTGATTAAACTGGGACATATGGAAATTCAAGAAGAAATAAAGGTTCTCAAGGTAATGAACGCATAGTCATAACTTAATCATTTAATACAGATAAATAACCCTTTATAGACATGTAAATAGTCACATGTATCCATTATTTACAATTCAAAGCATAAGGCAAGAAAACACTTATCATAACCATAGAGTGTGATGCACCTGCTGAAAGGGGTGCTCATTTCCACCCAACCATAGGCTCAGTCACTCCCAATGGATTTATCATTGGCCACCCCCGAGCTTAAGCCACGATTCTTTGAGATTCAATCTCTTACTTCCAGCTCAACGGAAGTTAGGGACGAAGGTTACTCTCCTTCTCCCAATAAAAAAATATCTAAGGACGAAGGTTACTCTCCTTCGCCTGGATCAATCTCTATTTTCCGTGATCAGAACTCATTGTTCCTCTTTCAGTCCTTCCTCGGACCCGAGATTTTCCACTCTCATCTCTGCATTTTTCTGTAGGTCTTCCTCTGCCCACCAAAATTCCTTTCTTGCCTTCCTCGGCAAGATTGTGTGTGGCTCGAATTCTCAGTCTGTGGTCAGGTCTAGAAGCCTTACGGATGGGTGGTCTGCCCCACCCCCTCATTAACTCTTGAGGAGGTATTCCCACCTACCAGCCTAGTTGTAATTCATTTTTGGGTCAGAGGGTTGTTCTGATATGAGAAATTAATTCGAGCATGTTACTGGTTCAATGGAGGTTAATGCAACCATTTCAGGTCCCCTCCACCACCTTTCATAGAATTCGTGGTTTTCTCTTAGCACATCCCCTCTTTCAGCAGTCATGCAACATGTAACCATTTTCTATTAAAATAACAAAATTTACATTCATCGACCTTTTGTACAAAGGTCCATCAAATCAAACATTCACACTTTTATGTTTTCTATAGTTCCTTGGCCAATATAGCTATATTTACAGACTGGGGCAAACAGGGTGTTACAATTCCATCCCCATTAAAAGAACATCGTCCTCGATGTTCTATCTGTCAACATGACATGTATGTACAGGAGTAAACAAAATCAGATATGCATGTCTCATGGCATCCTCCATTTCCCACGCAGCCTCATCTAGGCCAAAGTGTTTCCATTGCACCTTGACATGTGCAATGGTTCAGTTCCCGAGTGAGTTTTCCTTCTTGTCTAATATGCATTTGGGTTCTGGAAAGAATTCTCCCTCCGGCTCCACCTGGATCACAAACCAGTCAATTATATGATTAACATCATGTACATATTTCTTCAATAATGAAACATGAAAAACATTATGTGCCTTTATAGTGGGAGGGAGTGCTAGCCTATAGGCTACAGGTCCCACTCTATCTAAGATTTCAAAGGGTCCATAATACCAAGGTGTCAATTTGGCACAAGATCCCATTCTCGAAGAACTCTTCCTAGGTCTAACTCTAAGATAGACATGGTCTCCGGTCTTGAACTCTATGGGAGTCCTCTTTCTGTCGGTGTAAATTTTATGTCTATCCTGAGCAATATTCAGATTTTGTCTTATCTAAATCACTTATTGTTACATTTCTTTCAGCATGTCGGGTCCGATTGTAATTCTATCCACTGGGTTACTCCAACTGATTGGAATATTTCACTATCTAGCATAGAGGGCTTCAAAAGGGCTCATCTTCAAGGATTCATGATAACCGTTGTTGTAGGCAAACTCTACCAATGGTAGGTAGTCTTCCCACTTCTTAGGTTGATGGATTACATGCATCCTTAACATGTTTTCTACTATTTGGTTCACTCTTTCTGTCTGTCCATCAGTTTGAGGGTGATAAACTGTGTTGAACAACAATTTTGTCTCAAAACCAGCCATTAGGGATTTCCAAAAGCTTGAAGTGAATTTGGTATCTCGGTCAGATACAATTTCCTTGGACATGCCATGCAGTCTAAATATCTCCTTCATGAAGATGTTGGCAATATCTATGGCCTCGCAAGTTGATTTGATAGGAACGAAATGAGCAGACTTAGTTTGTCCACCACAACCATGATGGAATCATTTTGCTTGGTCGACTTTGGTAATCCAGTGATGAAGTCCATGGAGATGTCGGTGTTCTGCCTTAACTTGTTGGCATTCTAGGCAGTTAGCTAAATAGTTAGCTATGTCTTTCTTCAATCTGGGCCAATAGAATTTTTTCCTAGTGGTCGCGATCATCTTCTAATATCCTGGGTGACCAGTATATGGTCTCTTATGTAGTTCATCCATTATGAACCTCTTCAAGTCATCACAGTTTGGAATATGCAATCTGTTTCTGTAAGTCAGTAGCCCTTCTTCAAGCATCTGGTAGCCTTCATACTGTAGGCTCTTGCCTTAGGTATGAAGTCACAGTCTTGAAGAATACATTTGTCTCTTGCACATTTCTGACTCTTTCCTTGACATTCGTTTCACAGGTGCTTACTGCTGCTAGATGAATTGTTTTTATACTTCTGCTAAGGCCACCGGCCACCCTATTTTCCTTTCCTTTTATGTGTTTTATTTCGAAATCGAATTCACTTAGGAGAGCTATCCACCTAGCTTGCCTAGCATTGAGTTTTGGTTGATCAAACAGATGTCTCAATCCACAATGGTCTTTCATAAGCACAAATTTCCTACCCAGGAGGTAGTGCCTCCACATTTTTAAAGTATGTACTATGGCAGCCAACTCTAGGTCGTGGGTCACATAATTGATCTCGTGCTCATTTAATTTCCTGGACGCGTAGAAAATTACACATCCCTCTTGCATAAGGACCCCTCTGAGTCCTTCCTTGCAGACATCTGTACACACGAGGAAATCATTATCCATGTTGACAATCTTTAGCACGGGTGCATGGGTCAGGAGGTATTTCAGTTCCTGAAATCTTTCTTCACATTTTGATGTCCAAATGAATTTAATCCACTTTTTCTAAAGGGCAGTGATTGGACAACCAATCTTGGAAAACCCTTTTATGAACCTTCTATACTATCCTTCTAATCCCATGAAGGACCTAATATCAGATACATCCTTCGGGGTAGGCCATTCCATAATAGATCCGATCTTTTCGGGGTCTACTGCCACCCCTTCCTTAGATATGACATGGCCTAAGTAATGGACTTGCTTCTGAAAGAAATCACACTTGCTAAACTTAGCGTAGAGATGATGCTATCTTAGTAATTGGAGTATGAGTCTAAGATGTTCTTTATGCTCCTCCCTATTCTTGGAGTAGATTAGGATATCATCAATGAAAATGAATACAAATTTGTCCAGGAATTTGTTGAGTACATTATTCATCAAGCACATAAAATTGGCGGGGGCATTGGTTAACCCAAATGGCACCACCATGAATTCATAGTGACCATAACTCGTCCTGAAGGTTTCTTTGTGGATGTATTCATCCTTAATCCGGACTTGGTGGTATGCAAACCTTAAGTTGATCTTCGAGAAGATGGAAGCACCTCCCAATTGGTCAAACAAGTCATCGATTCTTGGTAAGCGGTACTTGTTCTTTATGGTTGTCTTATTGATTTGTCTGTAATCTATGCACAGTCGGAGTGTGTCATATTTCTTTTTCACAAACAAGACATGCGCTCCCCACGGAGATAAACTAGGTTGGATGTAGCCTTTGTCCATCATCTCCTTTAGTTGTAGCTTGAGCTCAACCAACTCTGGTGTGCTCATTCTATATGGTGTTCTAGATGCTGGTACCGCTCCTGGTGTAAGTTCTATCGAGAAGTTGATATCCCTTCTCGGAGGTAGACCTAGTACCTCTTCTGGGAACACACCCTTGTATTCTCTTAATATGGGGTGGTCCCCTAGATTTGGTTTGTCATTCTCAACAGATTCCAGTACCTGTATGGCATATAAGGAACACCCCTTTCTGCAATACTTTTTCATTTGAAGGGATGATATTTGTCTCACTAAGACAAGCTTCTGAATCCCTTGGAGGGTCATTGTTCTCCCTTCTTCATTTACACATTCTAAAGTTTTATGATAGAAGTCCAATTTAGTTTTATAAGCATCCAACCAATCCATACCAATCAACAAGTCATAAGATCCTAGGTGAAGTATTTTAACGGTCGCTCGGGTGGGCAATCCACCCATGATGAATTGATAGGCTGGTATGACCTCTGCCACCTTTCTTTTGGTCCCAGTGGATAATCACACCAACCATGGTTTAACATGTCTAATTGGTTGCAGTTTACACTTATCAACAATTTGAGGGGTCACATAACTCAAATTAAAACCTGGGTCAATTAAAATAGAAACTAGATGGTTGGTGATCATACCTTCCAACTCCACTACTGAAGCTTGGTGATCGGCATGATTATTGTCCAAAGCTGCATAGATTCGTGGCATGCTCCTAGCCACATCATTGACAGTGGTAGATTCTTGGATATTGTATATTCTCTTACTGTTATGTTGTCTGTTTGGGCAGTCCCTCAATCGATGATCTTCTCCACAACCCCGACATTTTAAGGGTTCCTTCTTTAGGTTATTTGTCTTTTCTGGGACTGTCTTAAAAGGTTTATTTCCACTTTGAGAGGGGAAATTTTGTTGATACACACTTCTAGTAGGAAGGCTCCTTCTAGAATATTTTCCATAGTTCTTAAATCTTGAGGATTTAAACCCCTTCTTCTGGAATCCCAAACTACTCCTCTTCTTCTAGTCCTCGTGAGGTCTTGTCTTACTCCCAAACTGTTCATAACAATACCTCACCTTCCAGATAGTTTCTTCTAAGGTCTTTGGTTTGTCAAACTCAATCCTGTCCCGGAAAGTCTGAGGTAACCCACTAATGAACCGCTGCATTTTTACTTTTTCATCTTTTATGTAGGGTACATACCTCAATAGTTCAAGGAATTTATGGACAAATTCATCTATGGTGAGCTTCCCCAGCCTAAGTTCATAGAATTCCTTAGTCTTATCATCCATGTATATCTCTAATAGATACTACTTCCTGAAGTATTTCTCAAATTGTTTCCATGACAAGTCCTTCTCATGGAATCCTTTCACATTCCTAAGGTCTTCCCACCAAATGGAAGCCTTTCCATTCAGGTTAAAGATGGATATTCGAACCTTCAAGTTTTCAGAGTAGTCATGGACTCTGAAGTATTTCTTTAAACCAAGAGGCCAAACTTCAACCTCTTCTCCCTTCCTAGTCTCTCCATCGAAAGAGGGTGGTTTGGCTTTCTTGAATTCTTCATAATCATGATTTTTGGAACGCTTCTGCTTCCTTCCTTTCCTTTGAGAATGTGAGATTTCTCTGCTACTAGAAAATCCTTCAGATTTTCTAGCTTTCTTTCCAGAGGACTCTACCAATGAGTATCCCCTGCCTCCAGTTTGGGCCTTCTTCGAGTCACTTCTCCCAGTGTGGTCACTTATGGAGTCATGTTTTTGGATCTCAGGTGGACTTTGACTTCACTTCTTATGTCTTCAGTCCACATGATTGGTTGTAGGTTCATGTTGTAGTTTCCTCTGTATGTCGAACAAGATCTGCAGCAAGACTATGTTAATGTCTGTTTGTTTTTCTTGCTCCTTTATCAACCTCTCGTTGTCAGCCTTGCAACTCTGTAATTTGGCCCTAAGGCTCCTTACAGTTTCAGCCAGATCTGGAGGGGTTTCCACTGCCCTCCTTTCATTAGATTCTTCGTCTCTATTGTGGGAGCCATCCCCCACTTCATGACACATCACCATCCTTTATTCTTGAAGTTTTCCCGTGATTTAATGACTGCTCGAGTGTTGAAAAAAACACTCATTGTTATTTAACAATCTATTAGTTCATAAACAATACACGGTTCAATTTCTTAAATGCACACACACAGTAGAAAGTTTCATTCTTTTATTTAATAACATTTTTAACCAGACTTTTAAGAAAGAGGTAAGGTAGAGTGTCACTCTTTTAAAAGTAATCCAAATAGAGTTTTTAAGTGACTCATCCATGATCCCAAGCAGGCCAAGTGTTGTAATCATGCTCTGATACCAATTTGTAACACACCCACGATGGGGCGAAAATAAAAAAAAATTGTCCTCCTTACAGGAACAGATCCTTTCCCTCTACAATTCCTAATTTGGGAAGTCTAGGACTCAGCCTGACCCTCCAGTCAAGGTTCTCTAATTATTTAAGTCAAACAAGACTTAGAGACCTTGATAGTCTCACCTCTTAATCAAACACATGCCCTTCCGGCTTCTGGTGCAAGTCTTATGATACCCGTGACCTTCTCCTTCACACTTCAGCGAAGTCTCGGAGTTGGTGTTAGCCCCTTTTCTCTTGGCCCCTCCTCGGATGTGACCTTGGTCGATGACCTCATGCAAACACACAATTGCGGGCACGGCCAAAGGCGGTTTGAAACCAAACTAATTTCTGGCACGCAATTCTCCTCGAGCCTCCACGTGTCCTTTCCCAAAAACCAAGGTTTGGATTGCAGCCCGCCCTCAACTTTTTAAAGTTTGCACACCTCCAATCCCCGCAATGCTACGGGACCATCGATCTCTCGATCTTGATGGTACTGTTTGAACTGATGGTTCAGATCTTCCCTTTTCTAATCCATAGACCAGATCTGCCCCTCCTAAATCAACGGATATGATCTCCTTTGTGATTCCGGACTTTGGACTTTTCAAATCTCAAACCCTGCTTTTCTCCGTACATCCATTTTCCGGAGTTGACGATCTATGGACACCTGTCCTCCTAAATCAACAACCCTGCTTCTACTTCGGGTGTTTGACCTTTCAACTAGATCAATGGTCTTTTGGCCCTCTTCTCAATCAATGATCGAGATCTCCTTCAGGTCTCCGGACTTCTGAGATCTCAAATCTCAAACTTCACCCTTTTTTTCCCAATGGATTTTATCTGAAGGCTATAATCCACTTCCGCGTGTCCACTTGATCTGACGATCAAGGATTACTTCGGGTCTTTACTTGGAGTCCACATATTTGTGCCACCTGTCCTCTGGATCTAACGATCAAGGATTGCTTTAGGTCTTTACCCAGAGTTCACAGATTTATGCCACGTCTCCTCTAGAACCGATGACTATGAATTACTTCAAGACCTTACCCAAAGTCCACAAATTCACGACACATCCCTTCTTAATCTGACGGCTATGAATTACTTCGAGACTCTATCTGGAGTCCACAGATTCACGCCACGTGCCTTCTGGATTAGAAGGTCCATATTCACTTCGGACGATCTAACGCTGGAGATTTACTTCGGAGGATCTGACAATTGAGATCTACTTCGGACAATCTGACGATTAAGATTTGATTCGGCTCTTCGACTCTTCGTGCTTTGGGAGTCTCAAATCTCAACTGAAAACTATTGAATAGATTTCCCGAAGTTGTTGATATAGTGACACGTATCTCCTGGTGATAAATGGTCAGGATCCTACTTCGGGTGATCTGACAACTGAGATTTTCTTCGTCTCTCTGAACTTTGAGAGTCTCAGATCTCAACTGAAAACTCTCACACAGATTTCCTGAAGTCCATGATCTATCGCTACGTGTCCCTTTGGATCTGGTGGTCCAGATTCACTTCAGGTCTTCAAGGTTCAGGAATCTCAACTTTCAACTGAAAACCCTCGAATATATTCCTCCGAAGTTCGCAATTCGTTGCCATGTATCCCTTTGGATCTGGCGGTCCAGATTCACCTCCTGCTGATGGACAACCTCAAATTACTTTGGGACTTCGAAACTTTGGTAAGTTCCCTTCTCCTGCATGTGCCAAGTGCTAAGGTTCATGCACCTTGCTTGGATCAAACAATTGTCGATCCTTGGCATTGTGATCCAATGGCCACTATCGCTGCTCCTCCTGAGCTTCTGACTTACTCTGACTTAGAAGATTTTCTAAGTGCTCGAAGGATTCGACCTTTGCTCCTCCTATCGACCCGTCTCCTGGATTTTGTCTGCACTCCTGAAAATGCTATCTCTTCTAAGCTTGATATCCTTGAATATTTCTCCATCCCACGCGCTCCTTGCATTTCAAGAATCACGTTAAACTCATATCGAAGGTCAACGATGATCGACAGTTCAAAGAAATTATGGGGCCCCAACATATGTACTCTTTACCAGAGAGTTCGACCTCCGCAATCTGGAAAGTGCTCGATCGATTCTAGTCTACCCAGGATTGTTGATCTTCCAGCCCATCGAGATCAATGATAAGGGTGAATTGTGGTCCACAAACTAGCACGTCCACTATTTTTACCTTCGTGCTCCGCAGTGATTCCCCACCCTCGATATCCGTTAATAGATCGACGATTCATAGCAATTGAGGGGTTCAACTTGACTATTGTGCAATTTGACATCTCAGAAGCTTGAGCTCCAAGGTTCCTAGACCCAGGTCACTTGGATATTCATATAACTCCTGGGCTATAATCCCCACTCTTAGTCGGGTTTTTGGTTAAGGGAATAGGCGCAAGTTTAAACTCTCTTAGACTACTGGTCTTAAGGGAAAAACTTCCCAACTTACAGAACTTTAAGCTCTGAATCAAGGCAAAGTAACTTATGAGGTTACCAAAATGGTAGTTATGCCCAAAGGTTGGCTTCGAATCTGGAACGGTGATGTAAATTCCTGGGGAAAGCACCTTCAAGTGATTAAACTGGGATGTATGGAAATTCAAGAAGAAATATAGGTTCTCAAGGGAACGACCGCATACTCATAACTTAATCATTTAATACAGAGAAAGAACCCTTTATAGACATGTAAATACTCACATGCATCCATAATTTACAATTCAAAGCATAAGGCAAGAAAACACTTATCAGAACCATAGAGTGTGATGCGACTACTGAAAGGGGTGCTCGTTTCCACCCAACCATAGGCTCAGTCACTCCCAATGGATTTATCACTGGCCACCCCCGAGCTTAAGCCACGATACTTTGAGATTCAATTTCTTACTTCCATCTCAATGGAAGGTAGGGATGAAGGTTACTCTCCTTCTCCCAATACAAAAATAGATAAGGACAAAGGTTACTCTCCTTCTCCTGGCTCAATCTCTATTTTATGTGATCAGAAATCATTGTTCCTCTTTCAGTCCTTCCTCAGACCCGAGAGTTTCCGCTCTCGTCTCTGCACTTTTCCTCAGGTCTTCCTTTTCCCACCACACTTCCTTTCTTGCCTTCCTCGACAAGATTGTGTGTGGCTCGAATTCCTAGTCTGTGGTCAGGTCTGGAAGCCTTACAGATGGGCGGTCTGCCCCATCCCCTCATTAACTCTTGAGGAGTTCTTCCCACCTTCCAGCCCGACTGTAATTCATTCATGGGTCAGAGGGTTGTTCTGATCTGAGCAATTAATTCCAGCATGGTACTGTATCGGTGGAGGTTAACGCAACCATTATGGGTCCCCTCCACAACCTTTCATAGCATTCATGGTTTTCTCTTAGCACATCCCCTCTTTCAGCAGTCTTGCAGCACATAACCATTTTCTATTAAAATAATAGAATTTGCATTCATCAACCTTTTGTACAAAGGTCCATCAAATCAAACATTCACACTTTTAGGTTTTCCATAGTTCCTTGGCCAATATAGTTATATTTACAGACTGGGGGAAATAGGGTGTTACATTTACGAGAACATTGGTTATCTCCAGACGATGTTTGAAATGAAGCATTGGAAGGGATAATATAACCCTGCACAAATCTTGGTCCAATGCGTGTGAATGGGAGATATCCTCGAGCCTTTCGCTCATTAATGACAATTTCGATGGTTGTTGCATGATGTGCTATTAGCATTAAAGACTAGTAATCGGATACCTAGAAGTGAGAACATGGCGAGTACGACAATTAGCAATTAAGGATTGGAGATTTTGTGAATAGGCCAACGCGACGACCCATGCTTGAGATGAACAATATGAAGGGATAATATAGCTCTCTGCAAATCTTGGTTTAATGTGTATTAATGGGAGATCTCCTCGAGCGTTTCACTCATGAATGACAATGTTGACGGTTCCTGCATGGTGAGCTCTTAGCATGAAAGGTTACTACTTTCATATTAATAAAGAAGTAGGAAGGTGGCGGGGACGAGAAAGAGAAATTAAGGAGTGCCTAATTATCGAAAGAGGTCAGCCAGGCTTCAAAATAGGGTTACAAGGTGCAACCACTAGAGGCGAGGTCCCGAGGGTCAAATTGTATGTCTCGCAACATTTTGAGCGAAAAATGCATAACACATAAGAGGGCATGATGGGACAGTCCAGAGCGAAATTTGTATATCACGGAACTCTGGGTACTGTTTGCAAGATACAGAACAATGGAAGTGCAATCGTGATCCCACCTGTCTGTGAACCCGCAATCGAAAAAGTGGCTCAAGTATGGACTAGGGTAAAGGCTAGGTGGACTCGTTTTGGCTAATATATTGAAACTTGTAATATATATCCCATTATGTGGAATGATCTTTTCTGAATGTCTCTAGGAAACTTTTGTGGCAATAGCCAATGTGACTGTCTCATCGAGCCTTTTTCTTTTTAATGATGGTTTGTATGGTTGTTTCATGTTGAACTGTTAGCATTAAACCTTGGTTGTTGCATACTTTGAAACAAGTGCGAATTAGGTGGCGGGCACAGTAAACAGTGACTAAGAAGTGGAGATTTCATGAACCTGCCAACGCGAGGATCCACGAAAGAGATTCCATGAAATGGAAAAGTATGGAAAGTGGTCGGACGAGATTTATAATTAGGGTGACAATGTTTCCCCAGGAGACGTGACTTCCCAAGGGTCAAATTGTATTTCAGGGAACTTGAGTGAAAAATGTGTACCACGAAAGAGGGGATGATATGGGAGTCTGGCGGTCATTTTATATGTGGTAGAACTATGGGACATCTCCTCGAGCCTTTCACTCATGGAAGGTGTTGGGGACATGGAACAACAATTAAGGAATGGCTAATTATTGAAAGCAGTTACTGACGATTCAAAATAGGGCTACAAGATACAACCAACAGAGGCGAGGGCTCGAGGTTCATAATGTATCTATCAGGAGTGTTGACCACATAACACATAACATGAAAGATGGCATGATGGTGCATTCCTATGAACAATTTGTATATCGCGGAACTCTGGGTACTGTTTGCTAGTCACGGAATAGTGGAAACACAATCCTAAGCCCGCCAATCCGGGAACTCATAATTGAAAAAGTGTTTAAATATGGAACAGGGAAACGGTAGGACAAACTTGATACACAGTAAATGTACCATGTCATGGACATATAGCCAACTTGCAGCCAAGTATTAAAAGGAATGGTGGACAGTCGAGCTCAAGACGGGCATTCCAACGGACAAATTCTATATCGCGGAACTTCGGGCACTGTTTGCAAGTCGTGGAAGATTCGAAACACAATTTTGCGTCCGTCAGTCCAGGAACCTGCAATCAAAAAAGTGTTTAAGTATGGAATAGGGAAACGGTAACCCAGACTTGTTTTCGCCAATATATTGAAATTTGTAATAGCTTTCCCATTACCTGGCAATATCATCTCTGCATGTTTCTGGACAAGTTGTGTAGGGATAGTTAGTCCTCAAGGATTTTGCTTATTAATGATGATATTTACGGTTGTTATATGATGAATTCTTAGCATTAAACCTTTGTTGTTGCATATTTGGAAAGAAGTACGAGGATGGTCGACACAGGAAACAATGACTAGGAATTGGAGATTTCGTGAACCCGCCAAACCGAGGATCCAAAATAGGGTGAAAACATATTCCCAGAAGATGTGAGGCATCGACGATCAAATTGTATCGCTTAGAACATTTGAATGCACAATGTGTAACATGGAAGATGGGACGATTTTTCGCCAACATATTGAAATTTGTAGTATCTTTCCCATTACCTGGCAATATCTTCTCTGCATGTTTCTAGACAAGTTGTGTAGGGATAGTTAGTCCTCGAGGATCTTTCTTATTAATGACGATATTTATGGTTGTTGCATGATGAATTACTAGCATTAAACCTTTGTTTTTTCATATTTGGAAAGAAGTACGAGGATGACCGACACAAGAAACAGTGACTAGGAATTGGAGATTTTGTGAACTCGCCAAACCAAGGATCCAAAATAGGGTGACAAGGTCTCCCTAGAATATGTGAGGCCCCGAGTGTTATCACTCCAAGAAACTCCTTAGGGTTGTAGGCTAAGAATGCTTGGTAACTTAAGAAATTTAATAATCAAAGTATGTGTGGAACAATGGGATAACTGAGAAGGCTAAGAAACGGACAACTTGTTATGCATCTAAATAAACTAGTGCTTTGAGAGACCAGATATCAGTTACAGTAGATAAAAAGGTGTGAAGAATACCATTCAAGATAACCAAGTACAAGAGATGTAGGGTCATACAAGATAGTAAAGAAACATCTAATTCATATTCATGAGCTATACCAAAAGATAACAGTTCTGAATAACTAAGCTGAACAGAATTAAATAACAGAGTAGTGGAGTATATGAAAAGACTGATATATAATAACCAAAGAAGATTGTGATTCATATAGCATAACAGAGTCAAAGTACATAGCCAAAGTATCCAAGATTGAACCCATGTCTCTTAGAAAATCTAGGCATTTATAGCCTTTTACAATGAGTTTTTAGATCCTAAAACAATGGATCTGATATTCTAAAAATAGAAAGTCAAAACTAATTTACAAAAGATAAGGAGAGATCCTCAAGATGAGGTCAATCCATATCTAAGAGTAGTAGATTGTTGATGAAGTGCAGTTTTAGCCTCCCAAGGCTGTTTGATTTGGTCCTCCAAAGATAAAATTCGAATTTGGTGAAGTGTGCAAANACCCTGATATTCTGCCTTTGAAAAAGATGCCAAATGTAGTTGAAAAACCTCTTTCTGACCTTATCCCTCAAAACTAGCCTTTGAATTAGACTTGATAATTCAACACCTGTCCATTTGAAGTGGTTTCAAACCATTCAAACTCAAAAAATCCCAATCTGGGCAAAAATTTGGTTATTCTGGCCGTGACAGGCTTTCACCATCTAATTTACCCAAAAATCCGCTCCTTAGCTGGTGAAAGGTGGAGCTTTCACCAGCTAACTAGCAAAATTCAAGATGGGTTAGCTGGTGAAAGTGCAGAATTTTTTAAAATCAAATTTCTCAGACATGGAGAGTTTGTTTTGCATGCTTGAATAGTCGATCGACATCTACAAATCCTAAGCTTTCCACTGGTGCTTTCAAATCTGCATTTGGAGCCCGCGAAGCTAGTCAAATGTTCCCTACAATATTAGGCATCATTCTTTCAAAAATGCCAGTGCATTTTTGATCGCTAACATCTGGCTCCAAATGGGATGGAGACCTCCCTGCGAGGTCTCCAAGAACTTGGAAGACCCTGTGCCTTTAGTATTGGGCATGGAGTCATTTAGATTTTACAATTTATCATCTGGCTATTTTCCAAAGTTTGTTGTTGTCTTCCCCAATCTTCTTTATCTGTAGCATGTCTGCTTCAAACTCCCATGGAAATGTTGTTTGCACATTGACATGGCATCTGTTGTGGAAATATTTTCATTAAGAAGAAAAGTGTTGGACATAACCAGGATGGTGAGATATGTAACCATGGTTTTGAAATTCCAGGATAACTTCAACCTTGAAATGAGAGTATTGCAGGCAGCTTGAGGTCTTTGACTTTTCATTAATGTCGTACAGATTTTCCAATGTTTCTTTAGCTCTGTTTTGTATTTCAACATTATCCCTTGTACCTCTGACTGCTATCTCAAAACCCTGCACCATGTATTTCCTCATCAGCACTTTGCTTAGTCAAAAATATAGAGCATAGCAATGCAATTACACCTCTTTGACAACCACGAACCTCAGAACTTCCTCCAGTACTACGAGGTAATGTAACACTTGAAACAACAAAACGTGCTCTATTTACAGTATCTTTCTCCAACAAATGAATCTGAATATTGGTCACTCAAAGCTTCATCCCGATCCTTTTTGGAATGAGGCAACACGATCCACATATTCATGCATGTTTTCTTCTGTAACACGAACATTGCTTCCACCAGGAAAAACTCATGGTCGGTGCTACTATATTTATCTCAGGTGTATCCCATGTGATCAGTATTTGCTTCATCCCTTGTCTCAACAAACTGCATGCAAATCCAATATTGATGGCAGTTTCCAATTTATCTCCAGTCAAAACCCAAATCTTAATACCAACATGTGCTAGCTTTTCAATGCACTGAGGAACCCCCTTCTACAGTTTGTCTCGGACTGAAACCCAGGCTTTATAGCCTTTACAAAGCAGTTTTAGATCCTAAAAGATGGATCAAATATTCTAAAAATAGATGGTCAAAAATAGATCCAAAATAATAGAAGCTGGTCCTAAATTAAAATCAATCTCATATTCTTTAAAGAGACTTCATCTTTCTCAACCTATGAAGTGTGCAGATAGCCTTCCAAGGCTCATAGATGTACTTTGATCATGATAGAATCGAATTTGCTATCTTTGGCAAAAACAACTGATTATGTGCCCCAAAAGTAGGTGTCTAATCTGACTTTGACACCTCTTCAAACATCTTTATTATCAAATCCAGATCTTGAATTTGATGTGTAAATTCAATATGTATCTTTAGAAACTATTTTCAGTATGTTTGATTTGAGAAAAATAAGATCTAGGTGATATTTCACCAAATCTGGCTATCTCAGGTTTCACCAGCTAATTCGCCTTACGATCTGCTAGTTAGTTGGTGAAAGCTCTGCTTTTCACCATCTAATTGGTTATAATTTAGCCTTTTGCGCTCGTGAAAGTTCTATCTTGGTCAAAAAAAGAAAATCTTCAAAATAATTATACTCTACCTCCATGGCTGCCATCTGTTCCTTTAGAATTCGAACCAAATTCTTTATTGTCTTCTTCAATTTGCCCCATATAAATTGACAGAGAGTTTTTTGTTCATCTGTATTGATACTGTGACTTTCTTTACCTGTGTTCAGCTGCTAACACATTTATGCTTTGATTTAGGTATTGGTAGTGGATATCTTACAGCTTGGTGTGAAACATCTGCTCCAAAGCTAATTTAAGAGAATTAATGTTAGCAGGGTCAATTAGGCACAAATAATCTTGTTTGAACCATTCAAATTGTTCAATATCAATGCATCGAAGATAAGGGTTTGTGGGAAACTCAGAGAAGAACAGAGACACATTGTTTTATATTATGTGCTCCAGCAACTAGTTGTGATGTTTTCCTTGCAAAACGCAACAGCTACAGGATGACTTCTACTTGGCATGTTGATCCGTAAAAACTTGAAGCTTTTGCTTGAAGCATCATCCAGTTTAAAAAACCCTTGCTACCCTGTTTGCACAAGTTGTTGCCAAACTTCGGCAATCTGATGTGAAACAAAGCCATGTGACTTCATCATCGTGTCCCTTCAGCGTATTCATATCCAGAGGATGGTGACGTCGCCCCTTGTCAGTAAAGCAGTGAGTTGGTTGATAGTGTTGCTATCTGATTTATGAGTAAGATGGTTTAGTATCCTTGTAGCAATTTCTTTTCCACTTGGACTATCTTAACCATGTCAGTGCAGGTACAACATCTGCACTTTCAACACATGCACAAATATCTTCACTGTGATTACAGAGGTTCCTAATAACAATTGAAGAGTCCTCCTTTGCTTTTGAAGATCCAATTAAAGATTTCAATATCACTTTGCATCTCCTACCTATCGATGTCTTTATTTTCAAAACATCAATCTTAACATCGGGAATTTAAATCAAATCACTCTGCATCTCTGATTCACGCATTACCTCCATCAAAAGCTCTAAACGTCCCTCTGAATCTCCTGCTTATCTGTCTGTCTTTAAAACATCAATCTTTCAACAGTTCCCTCCCGAATCCAGTTCCGATCACACTACAGCTCCATAATTATCAACGAATCTTGAAGATCCCCCACATTCATCGCTCAAATGAAATCAAAAACATAAGAATATTAATTTCAACAAACCCTTTCGACCGGACTCTCTGCAAATCTGATCAAATTTCAGAGCATACATAACAATGCTCACAACTCCGCACGCTGAACGACCAACAGATGTGGAACCACGTCGTCCTTGAACATATTAAAACAATCCTGGATCAAATCGGGCGAAGAATACCTCACACGAGAGATCTTAGACTTAAGAACACAAACAACGTTGCCGCGTCCAGAATCTAGACAATAGGAGGTATACCACCTGCAGCAGTAATTGCCCACTTGCTTTCATCATCATCGGCCATCACCATTTCATCTGAAATATCCCCGAACTAAGATGCTATCAGTCCATAGAGAGTCCATGCAAAGGGAGAACCCCAATAATACCATCTCCACCACACAGGAATCAACGGACGTGGAATTATGAAGCCACAGAAAACCATCCAGATTGCAGTGAAACCCGAGGAGAGAAATGAAGCCGTGCTTGCATTCAGAGTGAGAGCCACCGTCATCATCCCGTAATATGTGGTGTAAAGGAGCGTGAAAAACATCATAAAAAAAATACCAAAAGAATTTGGCCGCTGTCCAACAGAAGTCGATCAATGCATAAACGGTCACCGCGTACACCACCATTTGCACAAATATGTATGGTATTTCGATCAAAACTTGAGCAAGGGCATAGGGCAGAGCGGAGTACATTCCTGCTGCCTTTTCTCTATAGAAAACTGTCCTTTTCCTGATCGAATATGCCTTTGTAACTTCAATTCATTCTCTTTTGTTGCAATTTGCTTTCTCAAGTTCTCCAAATCAATTCCACTGGGTTTAGTTACAGATGAGCCAGGCTTGAAAACATGGTTCTGCCCAATTAATCCATTGTGACCAGCAACAGGCTTTTGATTACAGGAGGACTGCCGAGGTGAACTCTCTCTAGACACCATAGAAGTCACCCCACGGACTTGCACTGCACTTGACATGGTCGTACGAATTGCAGCTAATTGCTTCTGCATCATAGCCATTTGATTCTGCATCCTTGGGGTTTGTTGTGATGTTGTTGTAGCCACCTATGAAGAAGCTGCAAGTGATTGGCTTACAGAAGTCTCACTTGTATTTTCCCTTGATGATCCATCTTTCTCCCTTTGATCCACTTTCCAGCTTTGTTCTTGACCCTCACTGTCACTATCTCCATTAGAGAATATAATCACAAGGTTATTATCTTTCTCTTCTGCTACGGGAGATCTAGTAGCGGGATGTAGATCTCAAATCTGGGCAAAAATACAACCTTGCTGCCATGTAATAGGTTTCACCATCTAATTTTCCCTGAATCCGCCCCTTTTGCTGGTGAAAGGAAAGCTTTCAACAACTAACTAGCGGATTTCAAAACCAATAAGTTGGTGAAAACCCAGAAAAACTGCCTTGGGAAAAAATCAAATTTCTCTGAATCTGCAATAAACACCTGAGAGATTGATGGATGACTTGAGGTTGACTGAGTAGCCGCGGCATGGAGGGATGACTCATATTGAGCCATTAAGCGTGAAAAGGGATTCTCTTTGCCTAATTAAGAAAATTGAAAGTAATCTACTTGCTCAAAGAAAAAGCTTATTCTTGTATCAATCCCTACACTAATCAGTAAAGGCAGATTGATCAAGTAAAACTAAATTTCCAAAGCAGCCAAGAAAGTAATTGACTTGCTAATATCATGTTTGATCTTTTCCCAAAAGATAAACGAAACCATAGATCGTGGTAATGCAATTTGAAAAGATGACAAGACCAACCTTCATCTGACAGAAATATTTTTGGATTTATGTTGCTCATAGACTCCAAATAGTCAGCAAAAGGGTCATCAAATTCACAAAGAAATACCTCTTTGGACTATTGATCCAACTGTAAATTGAAAAGATGTTGAAAACTGCCTTTACTAATCTCATTTTTGAATGTAAGCTGCTCGAGATCTGTTGGAGAAACATATACGATGGACTGTTGATCTGGACTATTCAATTCCTCGCCTTCTTCTTGATATCTGCTGCAAACTTCTAGTCGCTGCAAATCTTGAAACTGAGAGATACCCTTAGGATCTATTGTAGATTCAAAACTATCATATGATGATATAAAAATGTGCTCATCATTTTTAAAGTTTTCAAAGGGAACAATTTGATCTTCATAACAATCTAAGATAGTGGATGCATTTGGTATACTGTCTAAAGCATCTATACTATGGCCATCATCCTGAAGTCCACCCATCTCTTGATCATGGTGAGAGATATCTTCTACTGCAGCAAAATCTTCATGAGTATTTGGATCTTTATTCAATAAATAAAACTCATGGCAGCATTGAGGATAGAGAAGGTCATCTGGAAAATGGTCTTTACAAAACACATGGAAGGCAGCATGAAAATCAGCCAAAGAGCTGACACTTGCACTTGGAAGATACCGACACCAGTCAAGAGCAATCCCTTCTAATGAAAATTTGAAAAGCTTAATTTGAACATCCTCATGTACAATTTCAAGTCGGTCAATAAAGTCATGGAAATCCAGCAAATGTTCAGCTGGCACTTCCCACTTCTCTCCACGAAATCTGGGAATACTACGTTCCCATTCATCTCTAGTAGGTACTGGATGAGGGTAACCAGAAATACTTGAAAAATCACAGAATGCATACCTCTTTGCTAAGATCTTGTTCATGTCATACCAGTGGAGTCACCAACAATTTTCTAAACAATGGAGTCGTCACTGAATTCGTCCTTCATGGAGTCGCCAGATAGATGATTACAACCAAATGATGTCCATGCTTTGTCTATCATCAAAGTTGGATCTTGTGTCATCTCCCAAGGAAGCTGAGCTTCAATCTCCTCTCCCCAGCAACGACGCAAATTTGTTATCACTCCAAGAAACTCCTTAGGGTTGTAGGCTAAGAATGCTTGGTAACTTAAGAAATTTAATAATCAAAGTATGTATGGAACAATGGGATAACTGAGAAGGCTAAGAAAAGGACAACTTGTTATGCATCTAAATAAAACAGTGCTTTGAGAGACCAGATATCAGTTACAGTAGATAAAAAGGTGTGAAGAATACCATTCAAGATAACCAAGTACAAGAGATGTAGGATCATACAAGACAGTAAAGAAACATCTAATTCATATTCATGAACTATACCAGAAGATAACAGTTCTAAATAACTAAGCTGAACAGAATTAAATAACAGAGTAGTGGAGTATATGAAAAGACTGATATATAATAACCAAAGAAGACTGTGATTCATATAGCATAACAGAGTCAAAGTACATAGCCAAAGTATCCAGGATTGAACCCCTCTTAGAAAAGCTAGGCATTTATAGCCTTTTACAATTAGTTTTCAGATCCTAAAACAATGGATCTGATATTCTAAAAATAGAAAGTCAAAATTGATTTACAAAAGATAAGGAGAGATCCTCAAGATGAGGTCAATCCATATCTAAGAGTAGTAGATTGTTGATGAAGTGCAGTTTTAGCCTCCCAAGGTTGTTTGATTTGGTCCTCCAAAGATAAAATTCGAATTTGGTGAAGTGTGCAAAGACCCTGATATTCTGCCTTTGAAAAAGATGCCAAATGTAGTTGAAAAACCTCTTTCTGACCTTATCCCTCAAAACTAGCCTTTGAATTAGACTTGATAATTCAACGCCTGTCCATTTGAAGTGGTTTCAAACCATTCAAACTCAAAAAATCACGATTTGGGCAAAAATTCGGTTATTCTGGCCGTGACAGGCTTTCACCAGCTAATTTACCCGAAAATCTTCTCCTTAGCTGGTGAAAGGCGGAGCTTTCACTAGCTAACTAGCAAAATTCAAGACGGGTTAGCTGGTGAAAGCGCAGAATTTTTTAAAATCAAATTTCTCAGTCATGGAGAGTTTGTTTTGCATGCTTGAATAGTCGATCGACATCTACAAATCCTAAGCTTTCCACTGGTGCTTTCAAATCTGCATTTGGAGCCCAGGAAGCTAGTCAAATATTCCCTACAAGATTAGGAATCATTCTTTCAAAAATGCCAGTGCATTTTTTATTGCTAACACCGAGGATCAAATTGTATCGCTCGAAAAATTTGAATGCATAATGTGTAACACAGAAGAGGGGACGATGTCGGAGTCCGGTAGTCAATTTGTATATCGTGGAGGTCTGAGTGATATTTGTAGATCGCAAAAAAATGGAAGTTAATTTAGAGGTCGAAATAAGTAATGTGCATTGGGAAGGACATGATTGTGGTGGCGATGGAAGAGAGCCATAAATGGTTTGAAATTTTTTATGAATTCGGGTAAAGTGAAGCTTGCGAGTTGGAGGAGCCCGGGGTGGAATTGTAGATCATGGAATTCTTTGGGTGCAAGATGCATATCACGGAACAGGTGGAAAATTTTGGTTGAGTATAGAAAGAAATGGCAGTCGTTCCGATTACCGTAAATGGTAGTTTAATGTGTGCTAATGGGAGATGTCCTCGAGGTTTTTTTCCTTGCTAATGCCAATTGTTTCGTACCAGTGTATTCAGTTGTCACTAGTAAGACCATAATTAATGTGCATTAGGAAGGGCGCGAAGTTAGTGGGGATGGAAGGCAGTGAAAGATTTCTTGAAACTTTTGTGAACCCTAGTAGAGTGAAGCTTGTGAGTTCGAGGAGTTCGCGGTGGAATTGTATATCACGGAATTTTTGAGTGCAAAATGTATATCATGGAACAAGAAGCAATAGAGTTCAAAAGCGTCAGCCCCGACAACCACGACCATAAAATTGGCTAAGTATGAAAAGGAACAACGGTCCGTCGGACTCATCATGTGAGGATATAGATGGAGATGAATATCTATCAGCCCACCAACCCGAAAACCCGCGATCATAGAAAGGAGAATAAGTATATAACCAAAAAGCGATAATAGACGTGAAGAAGAAAAGGGAAAAAGGTCTAAGTACCACACATAACAAAATCTATTGTTCATTTATTAATGCCAATGTTTTTGAACCCCTGGTAAGTTCTCACTAGTAAAAGCATAAATTGCAGATCATGGAAGCATTTTGGGTGCAAGATGTATATGACGGAAAAGGGGACATAAGTGTTGGATACTGCAAACCCGGGACCCGATGGTCAGATAATTGGCTAAGTATTGAAAGGGACCGCGGTCGGTCGGGCTCATGGTGTGAAGATATAGATAAAGATGAGCATCTTCCAATCTGTGAATCCAGGAAGATATGATCATAGAAATGCAACTAAATATAGAACCACAAAGGGATAATAAAGGGGAAGAAAATAATAAACAAGGAAAATTTAAAGAGA
>ML814993.1:92132-102970 GCA_009831015.1 Picea engelmannii | reverse complement strand
ATCCATTGGGAGAGTATGTTGGATCACATCTTTGGGTTGATCAAGGTTGTGGAATACGCTATCTAGATCAGTCTCAAGTTCCATGTTCTCACTCTCAATTTTGGGCTCTTCCTCCTACCCTAAAATTGTTTTTCTCTTCTTCTCCACAGGAAGCTTGTGAGAAGTATCAATTTTAGGGCAAGGAGGGTTTTCATATCCTCCTTCGTTTGAAGAATTATGGGTTACTTTCTTACTGGGGTGGGATGTTGGAGTGATGCTCTGAGATGTCATACTTTTGGGAGTGGTATCCGACGATTGAACACTCTTCTCACCGGGGCATTTTCCTTGTTTCTTGTACAATTCAATGGTGCTTTGCAATGTGTCTAGGTCACCGACATCAGAAGAATTAGTGTTGTCATTAGTTTCTCTTTTTTCACTCAGGTGTCTTTAGAAAAAAAAATTGCCCAGGCCAACAACAATTAAATGTTCTAAAAAAATTCCATTAGGGTCGAACCCTCTGAGCCTTTAAGCATATATTAGGTTCAATTTGTTGAAATGGGCTTCAAATTCATCAATTTTGTTGACGTTCCTCAACACGAAGTCCCCAACTTTCCAAGGCAGAGGAATGAACTGTTATTTTCTCTTCTCATGGAATAGATGCAACCAATAGTTGTATTGCATTGCTATTTTTGTAACAAACATTATGTCTGTAATGTGACATGGAAGGAGACCAAGTTTTTCCTTGGAGGAAAAAATCCTTATCACACTGCAATTCTCCATTTGTTCAAGTGCCCCTTCCTGTCCAAAAAATTAGTTGCCTATTCATATATGTGGGGAGCGTCCTTTTCTAATAATAAAACTTTGAAAATAGATACAAAGTCATTAAAAAAATCATAAAAATAGTGGGAGGCCTTTTGCTTCCACAAGGCTTGGTACTAGAAGGTTACTAGGTCGAATTCCCAGTTTACCTTCTTGGACATAGACAGTTTTGGAAATGGACAACAAGACACTATCATGAAAACCAAGTAGGATGACATATAAAATGTATTCTCCTTTTTGAAGCTTGACAATTGGGAAGATATTTCATGGGAAATTAGCTCCCCCCAATAAAAAAGGGGTTTGTTCCTTGACTGTGAAATACAAAATATAAAGAACTATGTGAGAAATAGTTGTTGTGGATTCCTGTCTTGTTATTCTTGTAGACTGTCAAGAAATTTCCCAGAATGCATTTCTAAATGAACTATCCAGGAATCTTGTGATATCTTCAGGTACTACCATCGGGTCTTCCAGGAACTCGAGAAAGAGGTCCAACCCATTATTATTATTTCTTAGGAATTGCTTGGAGTCTTCTCCTCTAAATGTCAATGTTGGTTCTGACAATCTTAACATCTGGTGAAAGACCTGAGGTGATAAAGAAACACGAGAGTGGTCCCAAAGTGGAATAATTATTTGGCCTAAAATATATTTATCAGCGCACCAAGAGACTAGCTCCTTACAGTCAAAAAAATCAAGGACACAACTTTCACGAGCAATTCCAGGGGTCCAAATTATTTCGTTCTGGGCAGAAGGGGATGAGTAGTAAGAATATGCCCTGGACCACTGGAATTTTTGTTCCTCGCACCCAAAGATGTTCATTGTATCTCCACAAAAATGTTGTTGAGTTGGTGCCATAAGTTTACGAGAATGTCTTTTTTTCTCCATACGATGCTTGAAATGAATAGTTGGAGGGGATAATATAACCCTTGGAAAATGTTGTTTCAATGCGTGTGAATGGGAAATCTCCTCAAGAATTTCTCTCATTAATGACAATGTCTATGGGTGTTGCATGATGAGTTTTTAGCAGTAAAGCTTACTTATTTCATGCTTAGAAGTGCGAAGGTGGCAGGTACAATTAAGAGCAAATAAGGATTGGAGGTTTTGTGAACATGCCAACTTGACGACGCGTGAACAACATTCCACGATGTTTGAAATTAACACTGGAAAGGGATAATATAACCCTCTGCAAATCTTGGTTTAATTCATACTAATGAAAGATCTCCTCAAGCCTTTTGCTCATCAATGACAATCTATACGGTTCCTGCGTGATGAGATATTAGCATTAAATCTTACTAATTGCATATTTAGAAATAAGACCTTATGTGTGTGTGTGTGTGTGTGTTTATAAACAATTTTTTATTATAAAAAAGTGTGAAGGTGACAAAGACGAGGAAGAGAAAGTAAGGAATGGCCAAGTATGAAAAGTAGTCGAACGATCTTCAAAATAGGGTTATAGGGGATACTCAGGAGAGGTGAGTGTCCAACAGTCAAATTGTATGTCTCAGAATTTTTGACTGCAAAATGCGTAAAACAGAAGAGGGCATGATGGGGCAGTTCAGTGGTTGGTTTATATATTTGTGGAATTCCAGGAAACTAGATAAGTATGGAATAGGGAAATGGTCAGTCAAACTCGTTTTTGGAATTAAGGATTGAAGGTTTCGTGAATAGGCCAACCCACGGCGTGTGAACGACAGTACATGATGCTTGAAATTAACACTCAGAAGGGATAATTTAACCCTCTGCAAATCTTGGTTTAGCATTAAATATTATTGATTGCATACTTAGAAATAAGACCTTATACACACACACACACACACACACATATATATAATGTTTTTATAAACAATATATTTTATTATAAATAAGGCTCATATATATATATATATATATATATATATATATATAAGTATTAAAAGAGGTTGGAATGGCTTGAAAGTAGGGTTTCAAGGGATATGGAGGAGAGGTGAGTGCTTGACGGTCAAATTATATTTATTTATAATATATATTAATGTTTTTATAAACAATTTTTTATTATAAAAAATTGCGAAGGTGACGGGGATGGGGAAAAGCAAGTAAGGAATGGCCAAGTATGAAAAGTGGTCAGACGGGTTTCAAAATAGGGTTATATGGGATTCTCAGGAGAGGTGAGGGCCCGACGATCAAATTGTATGTCTCAGAAATTTTGACTACAAAAGGCATAAAAGAGAAGAGGGCATGATGGGGCAGTCCAATGACTGGTTTATATATTTGCGAAATTTTGGGTGTTGTTTGCAGGTCACAAAACAATGGAAGGGAAATCTTGAGCCCGCCTGTCCAGGAACCCGCAATCGAAAAAGTGACTAAGTATGGAATAGGGAAACAGTTGGTCAGACTCGTTTTCCCTAATATATTGACATTTGTAATAGATATCCCATTACCCGGAAATATATTTTATGCATGTATATCATGGAATTATGGGTGTTGTTTACAGGTCATGGAACAATGCAAGGGAAAAATTGATCCCTCATGTCCGAGAAATTGCAAATGAAAATGTCGGTAAGTATGGAATAGGGAAACGATCAGTGGAACTCATTTTCACTAATATATTGATATTTGTAATAGATATCCCATTACCTGGCAGGATATTTTCTACATGTTTTTGGACAAGTTGTGTAGGGACAGTTATTATGACTGTCTCCTCGAGGCATGGTGAGTTGTTAGCATTAAACCTCAATTATTGTATACTTGGAAAGAAGTGTGAAGGTGGTGGTCATAAGAAGCAATGATTAGGAATTGGATATTTCATGAACCCTCCAACCCGACGATCCATGAAAGAGATTCGAAGAAATGGCCAAGTATGGAAAGCAGACGGACGGGCTTCAAAATGGGGTGAAAATAGTTCCACAGGAGAGGTGAGGACGCAAAAATCAAATTGTACATCTCATAACTTTTGAGTGAAAAATATGTACCACAAAAGAGGGTATGATGTGGGAGTCCGATAGTAAATTTGTATATCACAGAAGTCAGGGTGATGTTTGCAGGTCAGGCAACAATGGAAGTGAAATCTAGAGACCTCATTCCTGGGAATCCGTGATCGAAAAAGTGGCTAAGTATGGAATGGGGAAGCGGTCAGTCGGACTCGCGATATAAAAGAAAAATTGCAAATGTGAAACCATGAGTCTGCCAACCCACGTGGTTAGACATTTTTGGAAAAACGACTAAGTAACGAGAAAGAGAAAGTAGAGGGGAAAGAGAAACGAGAATTTGGTTAAGTATAGAAGAGGGAAAATAAGGGCTAATATATTCAAATATGTAATAGATATCCCATTTCCTGGCAAGATATTTTCTGCATGTTTCTGGAGAAGTTGTATACTTATTGCATATACTTGGAAAGAATTGTGAAGGTGGTGGGAACAGGAAACAATGACTAGAAATTGGAAATTTCCTGAACCCGCCAACCCAACGATCAACGAAAGAGATTACAAGAAATGTCCAAGTGTGGAAAGACATCTGACGAGCTTCAAAATAGGGTGACAAGGATTCCCTATGAGATGTGAGGCCCCAACGATCAAATTGTATGTATCCGAAATTTTGAGTACAAAAAGTGTAACATGGAAGCGGGGATGATGTGGGAGTTCGGAAGTCAATTTGTATATCATGGAAGTTGGGGTGTTGTTTGCAGGTCAAGGAACAATGGAAGTTCAGTTTTCCTGTCTGAGAACCCACAAGTGAAAAATTCGTTAAGTATGGAATAGGGAAACGATTGGTGGGACTCGTTTTCTCTAATATATTGATATTTGTAATAGATATCCCATTACCTGGCATGATATTTTCTGCATGTTTCTGGACAAGTTGTGTAGGGATAGTTAGTATGACTGTCTACTGGAGGCATGGTAAGCTATTAGAATTAAACCTCAATTATTGCATACTTTGAAATAAGTGTAAGGGTGGAGGGCACAGGAAAAAGCGATTAGAAATTGGATATCTTGTGAACCTGCTAACCCGATGATCCATGAAAGAGATTCCAAGAAATGGCCAAGTATGGAAAGCAGATGCACGGGCTTCAAAATGGAGTGAAAATAGTTCCCTAGGAGATGTGAGGACCCGAAGGTCAAATTGCAGGTCTTAGAACGTTTGAGTGCAAAATATGGATCATGGAAGAGGGTATGATGCAGGAGTCTAGTAGTAAATTTGTATATCATGAAATTTTGGGTGTTGTTTGCAGGTCACAGAACAATAGAAGTGCAATCTAGAGCCCTCCTTCTCAGGAATCCGTGATCGAAAAAGTGGCTAGGTATGGAATGGGAAGTAGTCGGTCGGAGTTGTGATATAAAAGCACGAGTGAAAATGTGAACTCATGAGTCCGCCAACCCGCACAGTTAGAAATTTTTAGAAAAACGACTAAGTAACCAGAAAGAGAAAGTAGAGGGGAAAAAGAAATTAGAATTTGGTTAAGTATAGAAGAGGGAAAATAAGGGATAATATATTCAAATCTGTAATAGATATACGATTTCCTGGCAAGATATTTTTTGTATGTTTCTGGAGAAGTTGTATACTTATTGCATATATTTGGAAAGAAGTCTAAAGGTGGTGGGCACAGGGAACAACGACTAAGAATTGAAAATTTTGTGAACCCACCAACCTGACGATCCAGGAAAGAGATTCCAAGAAATGGCCAAGTGTGGAAAGTGGTCAGACGGGATTCAAAATAGGGTGACAAGGGTTCCCGAGGAGTCGTGAGGCCCCAATGGTCAAATTGTATGTATCATAAATTTTGAGTGCATAATGTGTAACATGGAAGAGGGGATGATGTGGGAGTTCGAAAGTGAATTTGCATATCGCAGAAGTCAAAGTGTTGTTTGCAAGTCATAGAACAATGGAAGTGTAATTTAGAGACCGCCTGAGCCAGAACCTGCAATAAAAAAAGTGGCTAGGTATGGAAAGGGTTAACGCTCGGTCGAAATCGCTATATAAAAGCATGATTAAAATTGTGAACCTGTGAATCGACCAACCTGCATAATAAGACATTTTCGGAAAAAAATGACTAAGTAACCAGAAAGAGAAACTACAGGGGGAAAAGAAAGGGGGATTTGGTTAAGTATAGAAGATGGAAAAGAAGGGTATAAAAGTGTGGGAAAATAGAAAAGAGGAGGATGATTTTGGTAAGCGGGAATTGGTCTCAAACAAGACCCATTGTTGTAAAACCATCATTTTCTAGTCCAATATTTTATCCACTTACTCGTTTTCTATTGTTCTTGTACCATTAAAAAGGGTGTGAGAAAATGTTTTGTTAAAGATTTTTTTTTATTGCAACTTGCAGGAGTAATTGTGTTCTTGATACATTCTTCCATGACTTTGACATATTAACTTAAGTATTGAACTTCTTGCACGATGGGTTGTTAGCATTAAAGATTAATAATTGAATGTATAAAAACAACAATGATGATCTTGAATTTTAATATTGTAGTTGATTTCATAGTCCCATTTGACTAGAACCATCATAGATCAGTTTTTTTTTTTTTTATTCGCGAAGAAGAAATTTCGTAATTTCATTAATAAAGTAAAAAGTGCTCAAATAGAGGCCATGGGATGGACAACTAATAAAATGTTTCCTTTTGGGGTAAAGGAATCAATGAAGCCAAAGGGAAATAAGAAATCATTTGCTCAACAAGGTTGAGATGAAATAAAATTTCTAGGGTGGGGCCCTGACTGCCGCATCGTGAATTAGTGTTTCTATGTTCTATCTGCATTATGAATAGAATTGAATGTTGGTTTGAAACTGTTTGAAATTCATTTTTGTTTCCATAGAAGTCTTATGGGATCGACACAATGCATTATCATATAATTGTCCAATGCTCCATATTAGATCAAATTACTTGATCCAATACAATATTCAAGAACCACGAGACTATCGAACCATGGTAATGAGAAGAGGTGTTAAATCCAGCAAAGAAGTAGCAACCATGATTCCAAGGCAAATTGTTTAATAGTAAATCCATAAAAAACAAATATTGGGTAGTGTATATCTATCCATAGAAATTGGACTGAGTTGTATTCACTGAAACATTAAACATATTTTTCATAAATATAGGTAGAGGATCTAGAAAAAAAAAAACCATTCATACAATTTTGTGTTGTTCCTCTAGTGGAACAACATGCAGGAGCCATCGAGATTCTCTTCAACATGCATAAAAAATTAATTACCATGATTTTTTTTAGGAAGTCCTTGCAGTATTCTCCTCGAAAGGTCAATGTTCACTTCTGTAATTTCAATATCTTGAAGAAGACTTGAGGTGACAAAGAAACAGGAGAGTGGTTCTGCAGTGGAATAATTCCTTGGATTGAAGAAGGTGAACAACACTCCTTCTCCTGATGCTGGCGACCTAGAGACATTGCAAGGCACCATTGAATGGTACAAATACCATGGAAAAGGCCTCGGCGAGAAGATTTTTAAATCCGCAACCACCACTGTGAAGAGCATGGCATCACACAACATCGCTCTAACGGCCCACCCCAACAAGAAAGAAAACCATAATTTTTCAAACGCAGGAGGACATAAGACCCCATCCTCGCGGTAAAATTGATAGTTCTCACAAGATTCCCGTGAGGAAGAAGACGGAAAATGTTGTAGGGCAAGCAGAAGAGCCTGAAACTGAAAGTTAGGACACACCAAGATACCACCTCCTCACAGATGAAGACTTCAGGGACACAACCTGCACAAGCAATTCGAGAGGTCAAATTAATTCCTTCTGGGTGGTAGGGGACCAAGAGACCCCCTCCTTACAGTCAAAGACTTCAAGGACACAGGTTGTACGAGAAATTCCAGAGGCCCAAATTAGTCCATTCTGGGTGGAAGGAGATAAGCAGTAGGAATATTCCTTACACCAATGGGATTTCTGGTCCTCATCCCCTAAGATGTTAATTGTATATCCAGATAAGAGGAGAGTGGTCCTGCAATTGAATAATTATTTGGCTTCAAATATATCTCTAGGAGAATCAAGAGACCAATTCCTTACAGTGAAATACTTTCACCCAGAATAGACTAATTTGGACCTATCGAATTCCTACTCTCAAGTTGCAGAGAAACTATTGCATTTAACATTAGTTTCTTTTCCGAAACCCCTTCCTTTGGCCTTGATAGGGCCGCCATCGCTGAGCCGGGAAGTGCCCCCCATTATGGTTGAGTTCAATTTGGGTGTAGGAGTGGGAACAACGTTTGCATTTCCATCATTCATCTTGGTATCATCACCCATCATATCATCTTCTTCCGGCTCGAAATCGACCACATTAACCTCTGTATCAGCCATCAACGCAAGTGGATGGGTTGTCTGAGCAGGAGGGGGTTGCCTTGGAATTATTTGGCTTGAAATATATATCTTGGTGCACCAAGGGACCATATCCTTTTTTTCTCTTGGTAGGAGGGAGATGAGTAGTAATAATATGCCCTGGAGCACTGGAAATTATGGTCATCATTCCCGAAGGCGTTTACTATATCTGGATAGAACTATTGTTGAACTGCTTCCATAAGTTAACTAGAATGTTTTTTTTCTCCATATGATTGAAATGAACATGCGGAAGGGATAATATAAACCTCTGCAAATATTGGTTTAATGTGTATCAATGGGAGATCTCCTCGATCCTTTCACTGATCAATGACAATCTCCACGGTTTGTGCGTAAAGAGTTGTTACCATTAAAGATTACTAATTGCATATTTAGAAAAAAGTGTGAAGGTGGCAGTGACGACGAAGAGCGATTAAGGATTAGAGATTTCATGAACACGCCAACCAGATGATGCACGAAAGAGATTGCATTATGCTTGAAATAAACACTTGGAAAGGATAACACAACCCTCTACAAATCTTGGTTTAATTCATATTAATGAAAAATCTGCTCCAGCCTTTCGGACATTAATGAAAATATTAACGGTTCCTTCATGATGAGCTATTAGTATTAAAGATTAATAATTGAATATCTATAAAGAAATGCAAAGGTGGAGGAGATGGATAAGAGCGATTAAGCATTGCACATTTCATTGACCCGCCAACCTGCGAAAGAGATTCCAAGAAATGGCCAAGTATGGAAAGCGGTTGGTTGGGCTTCAAAATAGGGTCACAAGTTATAATGAGGAGACATGAGAGGCTGATGGTCAAATTGTATGTCTCCAAAATTTTGAATAAAAAATGTGTAACATGGAACATGGCACAATGATGGATTTCGGCGGTCAATTTGTATATTGCGGAATTCCAGGTGTTGTTTGTAGGTCACATAACAATGGAAGCACAATGTTGAGAAAGCTTGGCTAGGAACTGATGATGGAAATAGTGGCCAAGTATGCAATGGGTAGGTGATTGGTTGGACTTGTGATATAAAAGCATGAGACATACTCAGAACATGGCATATTGACAGGCTTGAAAACATGGCCACAAGTTCTACTTAGGAAACGTGAGGGCTCGATGGTCAAATTGTATGTATCCCAAATTTTGATTGAAAAATGTGTAACATGGAACAAGGAACAATGACGGACTTTGAAGGTCAATTTCAATTTGTATATTGTGTAACTTCAGGTGTTGCATATAAAATCACGAGACAATAAAAAAAACGACTATGTAACTAGAAAGGGAAAGTAAACGAGAAAAAGAAAGGGGAATTTGGTTGTCAATTTGTAGAATAGGGAAGTTTGGGTGTTGTTTGCAGGCGGCGGAACAATGGAAACGCAATGTTGAGCCGGCCTACCCGGGAACCCGTGATCCAAAATTTTTGTTGAATATGGAACGGGGAAGCAGTCGGTCAGACTCTTGATATAAAAGTATTAGTAGAAATATGAACACGTGAACCCACCAACCCACACACCTAGACATTTTCTAAAAAATGACTAAGTAACCAGAAAGGGAAAGCAGAAGACAAAAAGAAAGGGGATGGCAATTTTTGGAAGAGGGAATTGGTGTAAGAAATCCCCATTGATGTTCTTAACAATAACTATGAATTGCATTAAATAGGTGAATAGGCTCTTCAATCAAGGAATAGATAAAGTGAGTCATGTTTATAGTTTCTAGGATGTGTTTTCATAAGAGAAGCATCGAAAAGGAACAAGAAAATCAATTTTGGGATGTTTAAGTAAAATTATTGTACTATCAACTTCATCGTAAGTATAACAACGACAAATTTTAATTTTATTTTTTTGTGGTTGATATGATAGTTCCATTGGAATTCACATAGTATATATCCTTTTATTTCAAAATAATCCTAGAGATGAATTTTGCTAAGTTCATCGATCCAGGAAAAGTGCTAAAATGAGCCACATACTACATTTTCATCAAAGAGCTTATATTAAAAGGCAAAGCAGGTCCTGTATATTCTTTAAGATCATAGAAAAACCTCCAAGACCCTGAATGTATCATTAATTTTCGAGAACAAAGCATACAACCAAGATCCAATTAAACACCAAATGTATTGAAAGTCGAGGCACAAGGAAACACATGAACACAGAAGGTGCCAACTGAGATCCCACAAGGGTCCATAGAGAAGTATGCATCAACCTATGCATCAGACAATTTGATATAAGAAAAAACACACGTGGCATTGGTTTTCTATTACATCTGGTATATGTTCCCATGAGAAAATAACCGGGGCCATGAGATATGAAAAAAAAAATGCCAAACACAAGACAACACAAAACTAGGAGAGCTTTGACATTGTATCCCAACTATAACCAAACCCCCAAATGGGGAACAAGAAGATTGTCGATTACTATTTTACCATGAAGAAAGATCACTATGGAAATTTTGATCCAGGTGGATATCGGGGGCCACCCACATTTTCCAAATGGCTCCAAACAATTTTCTGGCCATTTTGGCAATTTACTATTTTTAGCAGGTTTTCACTTCCGGGGCCATTTTGAGGGCCTAAATGAAGTTTTTTAGAGATAGAGGTTCTCAATGATAGCTGAAGGCATAATTGATCCCCCAAAATGAATCTCCTCGACGATACCTTTCCAACGAGCTATCACACGCCTAAAACGGAGATCGTATGCAAAAGTTACGACCCCGGGAAGTTGATGCACCA
>ML814993.1:76203-92032 GCA_009831015.1 Picea engelmannii | reverse complement strand
ATCCATTGGGAGAGTATGTTGGATCACATCTTTGGGTTGATCAAGGTTGTGGAATACGCTATCTAGATCAGTCTCAAGTTCCATGTTCTCACTCTCAATTTTGGGCTCTTCCTCCTACCCTAAAATTGTTTTTCTCTTCTTCTCCACAGGAAGCTTGTGAGAAGTATCAATTTTAGGGCAAGGAGGGTTTTCATATCCTCCTTCGTTTGAAGAATTATGGGTTACTTTCTTACTGGGGTGGGATGTTGGAGTGATGCTCTGAGATGTCATACTTTTGGGAGTGGTATCCGACGATTGAACACTCTTCTCACCGGGGCATTTTCCTTGTTTCTTGTACAATTCAATGGTGCTTTGCAATGTGTCTAGGTCACCGACATCAGAAGAATTAGTGTTGTCATTAGTTTCTCTTTTTTCACTCAGGTGTCTTTAGAAAAAAAAATTGCCCAGGCCAACAACAATTAAATGTTCTAAAAAAATTCCATTAGGGTCGAACCCTCTGAGCCTTTAAGCATATATTAGGTTCAATTTGTTGAAATGGGCTTCAAATTCATCAATTTTGTTGACGTTCCTCAACACGAAGTCCCCAACTTTCCAAGGCAGAGGAATGAACTGTTATTTTCTCTTCTCATGGAATAGATGCAACCAATAGTTGTATTGCATTGCTATTTTTGTAACAAACATTATGTCTGTAATGTGACATGGAAGGAGACCAAGTTTTTCCTTGGAGGAAAAAATCCTTATCACACTGCAATTCTCCATTTGTTCAAGTGCCCCTTCCTGTCCAAAAAATTAGTTGCCTATTCATATATGTGGGGAGCGTCCTTTTCTAATAATAAAACTTTGAAAATAGATACAAAGTCATTAAAAAAATCATAAAAATAGTGGGAGGCCTTTTGCTTCCACAAGGCTTGGTACTAGAAGGTTACTAGGTCGAATTCCCAGTTTACCTTCTTGGACATAGACAGTTTTGGAAATGGACAACAAGACACTATCATGAAAACCAAGTAGGATGACATATAAAATGTATTCTCCTTTTTGAAGCTTGACAATTGGGAAGATATTTCATGGGAAATTAGCTCCCCCCAATAAAAAAGGGGTTTGTTCCTTGACTGTGAAATACAAAATATAAAGAACTATGTGAGAAATAGTTGTTGTGGATTCCTGTCTTGTTATTCTTGTAGACTGTCAAGAAATTTCCCAGAATGCATTTCTAAATGAACTATCCAGGAATCTTGTGATATCTTCAGGTACTACCATCGGGTCTTCCAGGAACTCGAGAAAGAGGTCCAACCCATTATTATTATTTCTTAGGAATTGCTTGGAGTCTTCTCCTCTAAATGTCAATGTTGGTTCTGACAATCTTAACATCTGGTGAAAGACCTGAGGTGATAAAGAAACACGAGAGTGGTCCCAAAGTGGAATAATTATTTGGCCTAAAATATATTTATCAGCGCACCAAGAGACTAGCTCCTTACAGTCAAAAAAATCAAGGACACAACTTTCACGAGCAATTCCAGGGGTCCAAATTATTTCGTTCTGGGCAGAAGGGGATGAGTAGTAAGAATATGCCCTGGACCACTGGAATTTTTGTTCCTCGCACCCAAAGATGTTCATTGTATCTCCACAAAAATGTTGTTGAGTTGGTGCCATAAGTTTACGAGAATGTCTTTTTTTCTCCATACGATGCTTGAAATGAATAGTTGGAGGGGATAATATAACCCTTGGAAAATGTTGTTTCAATGCGTGTGAATGGGAAATCTCCTCAAGAATTTCTCTCATTAATGACAATGTCTATGGGTGTTGCATGATGAGTTTTTAGCAGTAAAGCTTACTTATTTCATGCTTAGAAGTGCGAAGGTGGCAGGTACAATTAAGAGCAAATAAGGATTGGAGGTTTTGTGAACATGCCAACTTGACGACGCGTGAACAACATTCCACGATGTTTGAAATTAACACTGGAAAGGGATAATATAACCCTCTGCAAATCTTGGTTTAATTCATACTAATGAAAGATCTCCTCAAGCCTTTTGCTCATCAATGACAATCTATACGGTTCCTGCGTGATGAGATATTAGCATTAAATCTTACTAATTGCATATTTAGAAATAAGACCTTATGTGTGTGTGTGTGTGTGTGTTTATAAACAATTTTTTATTATAAAAAAGTGTGAAGGTGACAAAGACGAGGAAGAGAAAGTAAGGAATGGCCAAGTATGAAAAGTAGTCGAACGATCTTCAAAATAGGGTTATAGGGGATACTCAGGAGAGGTGAGTGTCCAACAGTCAAATTGTATGTCTCAGAATTTTTGACTGCAAAATGCGTAAAACAGAAGAGGGCATGATGGGGCAGTTCAGTGGTTGGTTTATATATTTGTGGAATTCCAGGAAACTAGATAAGTATGGAATAGGGAAATGGTCAGTCAAACTCGTTTTTGGAATTAAGGATTGAAGGTTTCGTGAATAGGCCAACCCACGGCGTGTGAACGACAGTACATGATGCTTGAAATTAACACTCAGAAGGGATAATTTAACCCTCTGCAAATCTTGGTTTAGCATTAAATATTATTGATTGCATACTTAGAAATAAGACCTTATACACACACACACACACACACACATATATATAATGTTTTTATAAACAATATATTTTATTATAAATAAGGCTCATATATATATATATATATATATATATATATATATAAGTATTAAAAGAGGTTGGAATGGCTTGAAAGTAGGGTTTCAAGGGATATGGAGGAGAGGTGAGTGCTTGACGGTCAAATTATATTTATTTATAATATATATTAATGTTTTTATAAACAATTTTTTATTATAAAAAATTGCGAAGGTGACGGGGATGGGGAAAAGCAAGTAAGGAATGGCCAAGTATGAAAAGTGGTCAGACGGGTTTCAAAATAGGGTTATATGGGATTCTCAGGAGAGGTGAGGGCCCGACGATCAAATTGTATGTCTCAGAAATTTTGACTACAAAAGGCATAAAAGAGAAGAGGGCATGATGGGGCAGTCCAATGACTGGTTTATATATTTGCGAAATTTTGGGTGTTGTTTGCAGGTCACAAAACAATGGAAGGGAAATCTTGAGCCCGCCTGTCCAGGAACCCGCAATCGAAAAAGTGACTAAGTATGGAATAGGGAAACAGTTGGTCAGACTCGTTTTCCCTAATATATTGACATTTGTAATAGATATCCCATTACCCGGAAATATATTTTATGCATGTATATCATGGAATTATGGGTGTTGTTTACAGGTCATGGAACAATGCAAGGGAAAAATTGATCCCTCATGTCCGAGAAATTGCAAATGAAAATGTCGGTAAGTATGGAATAGGGAAACGATCAGTGGAACTCATTTTCACTAATATATTGATATTTGTAATAGATATCCCATTACCTGGCAGGATATTTTCTACATGTTTTTGGACAAGTTGTGTAGGGACAGTTATTATGACTGTCTCCTCGAGGCATGGTGAGTTGTTAGCATTAAACCTCAATTATTGTATACTTGGAAAGAAGTGTGAAGGTGGTGGTCATAAGAAGCAATGATTAGGAATTGGATATTTCATGAACCCTCCAACCCGACGATCCATGAAAGAGATTCGAAGAAATGGCCAAGTATGGAAAGCAGACGGACGGGCTTCAAAATGGGGTGAAAATAGTTCCACAGGAGAGGTGAGGACGCAAAAATCAAATTGTACATCTCATAACTTTTGAGTGAAAAATATGTACCACAAAAGAGGGTATGATGTGGGAGTCCGATAGTAAATTTGTATATCACAGAAGTCAGGGTGATGTTTGCAGGTCAGGCAACAATGGAAGTGAAATCTAGAGACCTCATTCCTGGGAATCCGTGATCGAAAAAGTGGCTAAGTATGGAATGGGGAAGCGGTCAGTCGGACTCGCGATATAAAAGAAAAATTGCAAATGTGAAACCATGAGTCTGCCAACCCACGTGGTTAGACATTTTTGGAAAAACGACTAAGTAACGAGAAAGAGAAAGTAGAGGGGAAAGAGAAACGAGAATTTGGTTAAGTATAGAAGAGGGAAAATAAGGGCTAATATATTCAAATATGTAATAGATATCCCATTTCCTGGCAAGATATTTTCTGCATGTTTCTGGAGAAGTTGTATACTTATTGCATATACTTGGAAAGAATTGTGAAGGTGGTGGGAACAGGAAACAATGACTAGAAATTGGAAATTTCCTGAACCCGCCAACCCAACGATCAACGAAAGAGATTACAAGAAATGTCCAAGTGTGGAAAGACATCTGACGAGCTTCAAAATAGGGTGACAAGGATTCCCTATGAGATGTGAGGCCCCAACGATCAAATTGTATGTATCCGAAATTTTGAGTACAAAAAGTGTAACATGGAAGCGGGGATGATGTGGGAGTTCGGAAGTCAATTTGTATATCATGGAAGTTGGGGTGTTGTTTGCAGGTCAAGGAACAATGGAAGTTCAGTTTTCCTGTCTGAGAACCCACAAGTGAAAAATTCGTTAAGTATGGAATAGGGAAACGATTGGTGGGACTCGTTTTCTCTAATATATTGATATTTGTAATAGATATCCCATTACCTGGCATGATATTTTCTGCATGTTTCTGGACAAGTTGTGTAGGGATAGTTAGTATGACTGTCTACTGGAGGCATGGTAAGCTATTAGAATTAAACCTCAATTATTGCATACTTTGAAATAAGTGTAAGGGTGGAGGGCACAGGAAAAAGCGATTAGAAATTGGATATCTTGTGAACCTGCTAACCCGATGATCCATGAAAGAGATTCCAAGAAATGGCCAAGTATGGAAAGCAGATGCACGGGCTTCAAAATGGAGTGAAAATAGTTCCCTAGGAGATGTGAGGACCCGAAGGTCAAATTGCAGGTCTTAGAACGTTTGAGTGCAAAATATGGATCATGGAAGAGGGTATGATGCAGGAGTCTAGTAGTAAATTTGTATATCATGAAATTTTGGGTGTTGTTTGCAGGTCACAGAACAATAGAAGTGCAATCTAGAGCCCTCCTTCTCAGGAATCCGTGATCGAAAAAGTGGCTAGGTATGGAATGGGAAGTAGTCGGTCGGAGTTGTGATATAAAAGCACGAGTGAAAATGTGAACTCATGAGTCCGCCAACCCGCACAGTTAGAAATTTTTAGAAAAACGACTAAGTAACCAGAAAGAGAAAGTAGAGGGGAAAAAGAAATTAGAATTTGGTTAAGTATAGAAGAGGGAAAATAAGGGATAATATATTCAAATCTGTAATAGATATACGATTTCCTGGCAAGATATTTTTTGTATGTTTCTGGAGAAGTTGTATACTTATTGCATATATTTGGAAAGAAGTCTAAAGGTGGTGGGCACAGGGAACAACGACTAAGAATTGAAAATTTTGTGAACCCACCAACCTGACGATCCAGGAAAGAGATTCCAAGAAATGGCCAAGTGTGGAAAGTGGTCAGACGGGATTCAAAATAGGGTGACAAGGGTTCCCGAGGAGTCGTGAGGCCCCAATGGTCAAATTGTATGTATCATAAATTTTGAGTGCATAATGTGTAACATGGAAGAGGGGATGATGTGGGAGTTCGAAAGTGAATTTGCATATCGCAGAAGTCAAAGTGTTGTTTGCAAGTCATAGAACAATGGAAGTGTAATTTAGAGACCGCCTGAGCCAGAACCTGCAATAAAAAAAGTGGCTAGGTATGGAAAGGGTTAACGCTCGGTCGAAATCGCTATATAAAAGCATGATTAAAATTGTGAACCTGTGAATCGACCAACCTGCATAATAAGACATTTTCGGAAAAAAATGACTAAGTAACCAGAAAGAGAAACTACAGGGGGAAAAGAAAGGGGGATTTGGTTAAGTATAGAAGATGGAAAAGAAGGGTATAAAAGTGTGGGAAAATAGAAAAGAGGAGGATGATTTTGGTAAGCGGGAATTGGTCTCAAACAAGACCCATTGTTGTAAAACCATCATTTTCTAGTCCAATATTTTATCCACTTACTCGTTTTCTATTGTTCTTGTACCATTAAAAAGGGTGTGAGAAAATGTTTTGTTAAAGATTTTTTTTTATTGCAACTTGCAGGAGTAATTGTGTTCTTGATACATTCTTCCATGACTTTGACATATTAACTTAAGTATTGAACTTCTTGCACGATGGGTTGTTAGCATTAAAGATTAATAATTGAATGTATAAAAACAACAATGATGATCTTGAATTTTAATATTGTAGTTGATTTCATAGTCCCATTTGACTAGAACCATCATAGATCAGTTTTTTTTTTTTTTATTCGCGAAGAAGAAATTTCGTAATTTCATTAATAAAGTAAAAAGTGCTCAAATAGAGGCCATGGGATGGACAACTAATAAAATGTTTCCTTTTGGGGTAAAGGAATCAATGAAGCCAAAGGGAAATAAGAAATCATTTGCTCAACAAGGTTGAGATGAAATAAAATTTCTAGGGTGGGGCCCTGACTGCCGCATCGTGAATTAGTGTTTCTATGTTCTATCTGCATTATGAATAGAATTGAATGTTGGTTTGAAACTGTTTGAAATTCATTTTTGTTTCCATAGAAGTCTTATGGGATCGACACAATGCATTATCATATAATTGTCCAATGCTCCATATTAGATCAAATTACTTGATCCAATACAATATTCAAGAACCACGAGACTATCGAACCATGGTAATGAGAAGAGGTGTTAAATCCAGCAAAGAAGTAGCAACCATGATTCCAAGGCAAATTGTTTAATAGTAAATCCATAAAAAACAAATATTGGGTAGTGTATATCTATCCATAGAAATTGGACTGAGTTGTATTCACTGAAACATTAAACATATTTTTCATAAATATAGGTAGAGGATCTAGAAAAAAAAAAACCATTCATACAATTTTGTGTTGTTCCTCTAGTGGAACAACATGCAGGAGCCATCGAGATTCTCTTCAACATGCATAAAAAATTAATTACCATGATTTTTTTTAGGAAGTCCTTGCAGTATTCTCCTCGAAAGGTCAATGTTCACTTCTGTAATTTCAATATCTTGAAGAAGACTTGAGGTGACAAAGAAACAGGAGAGTGGTTCTGCAGTGGAATAATTCCTTGGATTGAAGAAGGTGAACAACACTCCTTCTCCTGATGCTGGCGACCTAGAGACATTGCAAGGCACCATTGAATGGTACAAATACCATGGAAAAGGCCTCGGCGAGAAGATTTTTAAATCCGCAACCACCACTGTGAAGAGCATGGCATCACACAACATCGCTCTAACGGCCCACCCCAACAAGAAAGAAAACCATAATTTTTCAAACGCAGGAGGACATAAGACCCCATCCTCGCGGTAAAATTGATAGTTCTCACAAGATTCCCGTGAGGAAGAAGACGGAAAATGTTGTAGGGCAAGCAGAAGAGCCTGAAACTGAAAGTTAGGACACACCAAGATACCACCTCCTCACAGATGAAGACTTCAGGGACACAACCTGCACAAGCAATTCGAGAGGTCAAATTAATTCCTTCTGGGTGGTAGGGGACCAAGAGACCCCCTCCTTACAGTCAAAGACTTCAAGGACACAGGTTGTACGAGAAATTCCAGAGGCCCAAATTAGTCCATTCTGGGTGGAAGGAGATAAGCAGTAGGAATATTCCTTACACCAATGGGATTTCTGGTCCTCATCCCCTAAGATGTTAATTGTATATCCAGATAAGAGGAGAGTGGTCCTGCAATTGAATAATTATTTGGCTTCAAATATATCTCTAGGAGAATCAAGAGACCAATTCCTTACAGTGAAATACTTTCACCCAGAATAGACTAATTTGGACCTATCGAATTCCTACTCTCAAGTTGCAGAGAAACTATTGCATTTAACATTAGTTTCTTTTCCGAAACCCCTTCCTTTGGCCTTGATAGGGCCGCCATCGCTGAGCCGGGAAGTGCCCCCCATTATGGTTGAGTTCAATTTGGGTGTAGGAGTGGGAACAACGTTTGCATTTCCATCATTCATCTTGGTATCATCACCCATCATATCATCTTCTTCCGGCTCGAAATCGACCACATTAACCTCTGTATCAGCCATCAACGCAAGTGGATGGGTTGTCTGAGCAGGAGGGGGTTGCCTTGGAATTATTTGGCTTGAAATATATATCTTGGTGCACCAAGGGACCATATCCTTTTTTTCTCTTGGTAGGAGGGAGATGAGTAGTAATAATATGCCCTGGAGCACTGGAAATTATGGTCATCATTCCCGAAGGCGTTTACTATATCTGGATAGAACTATTGTTGAACTGCTTCCATAAGTTAACTAGAATGTTTTTTTTCTCCATATGATTGAAATGAACATGCGGAAGGGATAATATAAACCTCTGCAAATATTGGTTTAATGTGTATCAATGGGAGATCTCCTCGATCCTTTCACTGATCAATGACAATCTCCACGGTTTGTGCGTAAAGAGTTGTTACCATTAAAGATTACTAATTGCATATTTAGAAAAAAGTGTGAAGGTGGCAGTGACGACGAAGAGCGATTAAGGATTAGAGATTTCATGAACACGCCAACCAGATGATGCACGAAAGAGATTGCATTATGCTTGAAATAAACACTTGGAAAGGATAACACAACCCTCTACAAATCTTGGTTTAATTCATATTAATGAAAAATCTGCTCCAGCCTTTCGGACATTAATGAAAATATTAACGGTTCCTTCATGATGAGCTATTAGTATTAAAGATTAATAATTGAATATCTATAAAGAAATGCAAAGGTGGAGGAGATGGATAAGAGCGATTAAGCATTGCACATTTCATTGACCCGCCAACCTGCGAAAGAGATTCCAAGAAATGGCCAAGTATGGAAAGCGGTTGGTTGGGCTTCAAAATAGGGTCACAAGTTATAATGAGGAGACATGAGAGGCTGATGGTCAAATTGTATGTCTCCAAAATTTTGAATAAAAAATGTGTAACATGGAACATGGCACAATGATGGATTTCGGCGGTCAATTTGTATATTGCGGAATTCCAGGTGTTGTTTGTAGGTCACATAACAATGGAAGCACAATGTTGAGAAAGCTTGGCTAGGAACTGATGATGGAAATAGTGGCCAAGTATGCAATGGGTAGGTGATTGGTTGGACTTGTGATATAAAAGCATGAGACATACTCAGAACAGGGCATATTGACAGGCTTGAAAACATGGCCACAAGTTCTACTTAGGAAATGTGAGGGCCTGATGGTCAAATTGTATGTATCCCAAATTTTGATTGAAAAATGTGTAACATGGAACAAGGGACAATGACGAACTTCGAAGGTCAATTTCAATTTGTATATTGCGTAACTTCAGGTGTTGCATATAAAATCACGAGACAATAAAAAAAATGACTATGTAACTAGAAAGGGAAAGTAAACGAGAAAAAGAAAGGGGAATTTGGTTGTCAATTTGTAGAACGGGGAAGTTTGGGTGTTGTTTGCAGGCGGCGGAACAATGGAAACGCAATATTGAGCCGGCCTACCCGGGAACCCGTGACCCAAAATTTTTGTTGAATATGGAATGGGGAAGCAGTCGGTTAGACTCTTGATATAAAAGTATTAGTAGAAATATGAACACGTGAACCCGCCAACCCACACACCTAGACATTTTCTAAAAAATGACTAAGTAACCAGAAAGGGAAAGCAAAAGACAAAAAGAAAGGGGATGGCAATTTTTGGAAGAGGGAATTGGTGTAAGAAATCCCCATTGATGTTCTTAACAATAACTATGAATTGCATTAAACAAGTGAATAGACTCTTCAATCAAGGAATAGATAAAGCGAGTCATGCTTATAGTTTCTAGGATGTGTTTTCATAAGAGAAGCATCGAAAAGGAACAAGAAAATCAATTTTGGGATGTTTAAGTAAAATTATTGTACTATCAACTTCATCATAAGTATAACAACGACAAATTTTAATTTTAATTTTTTGTGGTTGATATGATAGTTCCATTGGAATTCACATAGTATATATCCTTTTATTTAAAAATAATCCTAGAGATGAATTTTGCTAAGTTCATCGATCAAGGAAAAGTGCTAAAATGAGCCACATACTACATTTTCATCAAAGAGCTTATATTAAAAGACAAAGCAGGTCCTGTATATTCTTTAAGATCATAGAAAAACCTCCAAGACCCTGAATGTATCATTAATTTTCGAGAACAAAGCATACAACCAAGAGCCAATTAAACACCAAATGTATTGAAAGTCGAGGCACAAGGAAACACATGAACACAGAAGGTGCCAAGTGAGATCCCACAAGGGTCCATAGAGAAGTATGTATCAACCTATGCATCAGACAATTTGATATAAGAAAAAACACATGTGGCATTGGTTTTCTCTTACATCTGGTATATGTTCCCATGAGAAAATAATCGGGGCCATGAGATATGAAAAAAAAAATGCCAAACACAAGACAACACAAAACTAGCAGAGCTTTGACATTGTATCCCAACTATAACCAAACCCCCAAATGGGGAACAAGAAGCTTGTCGATTACTATTTTACCATGAAGCAAGATCACTATGGACATTTCCTTCTGATATCACTACCAGTTTTAACAATGCCAAATTTCCAATATTATTGGAAATGCATGATGGTTCCGCCTAGAGGAGCAATACATTTCGATGGTTCAAAGGATGGGCCTGATTTATTCACAGTTGGATACTTTGTATGGGGTTTGTCCTCATGATTCCCATTTCTGGACTGAACAATCTTATGCGCTTGAACATCAACAATAAATGCACCTTCCTGTATGAATTCCAATGCATGAACTCCCCAATCCCTATAGGGAGTTCTGAAGATCTCAAGCTCATGCTTCAACCCATGTTGAGCCATTTTTTTTCAATTAGGGCACCGAGAAAATGCAAATATCCTACCATAAAAGTATAGTTGGAGATCATCTTTTTTTTTTTTTTTAATTTGGGTACCCAAAAACTGCAGAAATCCTACCATGGCTATATAGTTGGAAAACATTTTTCCAATTTGGGCACCCAAAAAAGTGCAGACTCCTCCAACAAATATATAGCTAGCCATCATTTTTTTTCATTTGGACACCCCAACAAATATGCAAAATTCTTACTGGGAGATGCAAAAAAACATCAAAATAACAACTACAACGATTTGATTTGTAGTTAATTTCTACTTGTTTTTTCAAGTGCACAAAAGAGACAAAATTTCTGGAAAGAAAATTTTACAGCCATAGATGTAAACTCCGAATAAATCGAGTTCCATGAATATTCATTTGGGTATTGAAGAAAAATTATAGATACACATGAGTTTTTTTTGTTTCCTACCAAAGCTTGATACGATTTTTTTTTTCTAGCCGATATGTAGTATTGCATTGTCCTCATGTAAGGTAAATTTTCTATGTACCTGAAAGTCGCACAACATGTAGATATTGTTTTCCTTTTTATGTAGGTATACTTCATATGGAAATTTTTCTAACCCAGGAAGCACATATTGTAACAGAGGTTATCTAATTGTACAATGTACAATTGTGTTGCCCACGGTTTAGATGGAAGCATTGAGGCAATGCCTATATATGTAAGGGAATTTTTTACTGCATCGTAGACAATCAATTGTACCATCATTTATGAAGGCATAGACAGAAGCAGGAGAGTTGCATTTGGCACATACAAGCTCGAAAGAGGTCAAGTACACATTCGTTGCAACCAAAACACCTTCAACCTGGGCACGTTAGCATAACAGTTAATATATTGAACAATATAATATACAACTGCACAACAACAAAAAAAAGTTGCAGAAAATTGGTGAAGGAAATTTGTATGAGCAAAGTGAGGATGAAATTGTAGATGTATACACACAATGGTTGTAGAGATAGTTAGTTTCTTGAGATCCGGTACTATGTCTGTTCGCAATTCTATTACAAATGTTGCTTGGGTTGTGAGAAAGATCATTTCTTTAACATCTCTTTTCTTTGTTATATTTTTGAAGAGAATAAGTGGAAATTTCCCTTTATGTAATTGTTGTTCCATTGAGGAAAACAAATTTGAATAGGTGTCGAACAATTGTAGCCGCAACATGGAACAATGCAATAGTTGTGTAACATAACCGAGATACATGGACATGTGAAAGTAAAGGACAAAACTGGATATGGAGAACGGTACCATTGCATTGTCGTTGTATGACTCTCCATATTTTATATGGAGAATGTGTTTCGAGCCAAGTTTTCTCACGAGTGTGAAAGTTGCACCAATGGTTCTGATTGGATAAGTGTCATTGCTCTATGCAAGTTGGTTGATTGTTGTGTATGGGATGAAACAATATTCTGAACAAATCGTGGGAATTATTTCCACAATACTTATTTCATTGAGCAATATAATCTAATCACAATCACCATGGTCATATACTATTTTGGGCAATATATTAAAATTTGTAATGAATATCACATTACCTGAAAATATCTTTTATGCATGTTTATGGACAAGTTGTGTGGGAATAGTCAGTGTGACTGTCATCAAGGCTTCGTTGTCTATCATGTCAGCATGCATAATGGATCTAGTTTTTTTTTCCTTGTCCAAGTAGGTGCTATAAACGACCATTATGTCCCTGACAAACACTTGTCCAATTTAGCGGCTGTTCAAGCCCTCTATTGATAGTATTTTGGGTGCTATAAGTTTATACCTGGTGACATTTTTTGAATAGGAAAAGTAATTTGAATGGTAGTCTACATTATTTTTTTTATTTTTTTTCCTAGCATAAATGTACAAGTATACACACAACTTGAATGAATTATGGAGCCAAAGTTTTGCAACTAGACCTCTTAGACTGCAGAACTTGCGCTATGTTCGACGTCTCACTTACACTCATTGATACTTCTTTTGAACTGCAAAGTATGTGTTGCATATGACATCATCATATTTATCATGGCATAGATGAATAAATATCTCATGATATTTGTTTGGTAAACATATGAGGAATAGAATGTATGAATATTTACCTTTGTCCTTGTTGGTATGTTGATGTTTTCAATGATTGATTGCTCATGGCCATGTCACTAGTCCAACTTTTTCTGATGCAAGCATGTGTAGATGAACATAAGAAGGAATAAATAAGCATTTTCATTTTATATCGTCCATAATTGTTCTGAATGTCACATACAGGGTTGAAGGAGATGGAATACGAAATAGGGTGTCAAGGGATACTCAGGAAACATGAGGACTTGATGGTCAAATTGTATGCCTCGGATATTTTGAATGAAAAAATGTGTAACAGGGAATAGGGCATGACGGGGGGTGTACGACGACCAATATGTATATTGTGAAACCTCTGAATCTAGAGGCACAATCTTGAACCCGCCATCCAAGGAACCCGCGATCGAAAAAGTGGCTAAGTATGGAATGAGGAAACCGTTGGTCGGAGTCGTGATATAGAATCATGAGTATAAATGTCAACCCGTGAGTCACCAACCCCCGCACCTAGACATTTTCGGAAAGGCGACTAAGAAAAGCAACCTGAAAGTGAAACTAGAGGAGAAAAACAAAGGGGAATTCGGTTAAGTATAGAAGAGGGAGAAAAAATGGATAATATAAAGTGGGAAAATTAGAAATGGGGAGGGAAATGTTTGGAAGCAGGAAGTCTCAACAAAGGCCCATTGCTTCCAAATCATCATTTTCTGGTCCAATATTATATGCACCCACCCGTTTTGTGTGTTTAATTTACTAGCATAGTTTGTATACATTTTCGAAGATTGTACTTCAACCCCCTCTACTGTGGCATATAAAAATTCATGTTCCTATCCAACTAATTTGTTTCTTTCAATGTAGCAATGTCAAACATATAGTGGACATGAAGGTAAGTTAGTATGCAGAAAGACATGTAAAAAAAAGAAATACAATTCTATTTATTTCAATGTAGTAGCAAAGAGAATACAATTCACATGAGAATAAGTTACTATGTAGAAAGATATGTAGTATCTACATACAATAAATTTAGGTGCAAAGAAGTAGAACAAGTATACATACAATAAATGAAATACTAAACAATGGAATATGAAATAAGAATAGAAGCATGCATATTTGTATCTCCTCTTCTACATTTGTGGCAAAGAGTCCATCGTCTTCTCCAGTTATTCTATTTGTTTAAATGTAGCAATGCAAAAAAATACAATGGACATGAAGGTAAGTTGGTATGTAGAAAGACATGTAAAAAAATAAACATAGTTCTATTTATTCCAATGTAGTGGCACAAAGAATACAAAGGACATGAAGATAAGTTATTATGTAGGAAAATACGCGAAATCTACATATAATAAATTAGGTGAACACATATACAGACAATAAATGAAATACAAAACAATGGAATATGAAATAACAGTACAAGCATGCACCTTTGTATCTCCTCTTTTACATTTGAGGTAAAGACTCCTTCGTCTTCTCCAGTTATTCTTTTTGTTTCAATGTGGGAATGCACAAAATACAATGAACATGAATGGAAGCTAGTATGCAGGGGAGAATAAGTAATGTGTACATACAGGAAATGAGAATCAAAGGAATAGAATAAAAGATAGTTAGAAACATGAACCTTTGATTTTCTTGATCCATGTTTGTAATTATAAAGAGTTTTTCCTACCCAAATTATATTACAAGCCGGAAAAATATTAAGAAATTGCATGGCCATAGTTGAATGATTTTGGTTTTGTGCATCAAAGTATCCAGATATGCTTTGAGACATGGAAATATAATTTTTCAATATCTTTGTTGTACATCTCATATTTCAAGTACAAGACAAATTGTATCATGGTCAGACCAGTCTGTGTACATGATAAAGAGGTTGTATTGTGATATGGGCACATTTCACCATATATGGTTAATAAGTGCATTTTGCACATGTTTTATCTTAACAAAAAGACAGTGGACATTGTAATTGCACATGTAGTTGTCCAATTATTTGTTATGCCACTATTTTGTATCATGTCAACACTGAAGTATCCTAGAATGATGATGGTTTCGTCCAAATGTAAATGGCGTGATGCATTTGATAACACATTCATTATGCTAGCAATGTTGCACGCCAAGCAACATAGAAACTGAATATTACAATTTGCAATCCACGAAACACCACTCTTGCTAGCACCATCTCAGTGTCATTTTCTCCTACAAGAACATTTTGCAAAGGAATGTAGGTATGATTCGGAGCTAGGAAAAACAATTGGAGAAACATTTAAGAGAAGGATAGGTGGGCATGGGATAGGCATCATATCTCAACTTCGTTAGACATGACAAACGACAAAACTGCAGGTCCACTTGCTGGTGCAGGACCTGAACACCACAAAGTGCAAAACAAATAGCTCCAACTGTCGACGTAGGATCCCAACCTTGCAAAGCCAAAGAAAACAAAATAAAACAACAAGAAACAAACTAGTGAGGAAGCACGAACAGGAACAACTGTAGCCGCAGGACCTCAAACTCGCAAACTTGAACCAAACAACAACAAGCAACAACCAATGAACCAATGAACTAGCGAACAAGCAAAAACCATTGAACCGGGAAACAACATATGTATCTCCAATGATTACCAAATTGCATCCAAAGAACAAACGGAACCCAAAACATATGACGAGCATGCCAGTAGAAATAATCAAACATTCTTACTTGCAAATTGCAAACAGTAAATAAAAAAGAACGAATAGAAATGAAATTATGGCATCGAAACTTACTCCACAATGATGAATGATAGAAGTGTAGGTCAAATTGTGGGTGATGGACTTGGACCCCACAAAGTAAAAAAAACATCTCTAACTGCAGATGCATGACCCCAACCCTGCAAAGTTGAAGTAAACG
>ML814993.1:45262-76153 GCA_009831015.1 Picea engelmannii | reverse complement strand
CAAAGAGAATACAATTCACATGAGAATAAGTTACTATGTAGAAAGATATGTAGTATCTACATACAATAAATTTAGGTGCAAAGAAGTAGAACAAGTATACATACAATAAATGAAATACTAAACAATGGAATATGAAATAAGAATAGAAGCATGCATATTTGTATCTCCTCTTCTACATTTGTGGCAAAGAGTCCATCGTCTTCTCCAGTTATTCTATTTGTTTAAATGTAGCAATGCAAAAAAATACAATGGACATGAAGGTAAGTTGGTATGTAGAAAGACATGTAAAAAAATAAACATAGTTCTATTTATTCCAATGTAGTGGCACAAAGAATACAAAGGACATGAAGATAAGTTATTATGTAGGAAAATACGCGAAATCTACATATAATAAATTAGGTGAACACATATACAGACAATAAATGAAATACAAAACAATGGAATATGAAATAACAGTACAAGCATGCACCTTTGTATCTCCTCTTTTACATTTGAGGTAAAGACTCCTTCGTCTTCTCCAGTTATTCTTTTTGTTTCAATGTGGGAATGCACAAAATACAATGAACATGAATGGAAGCTAGTATGCAGGGGAGAATAAGTAATGTGTACATACAGGAAATGAGAATCAAAGGAATAGAATAAAAGATAGTTAGAAACATGAACCTTTGATTTTCTTGATCCATGTTTGTAACTATAAAGAGTTTTTCCTACCCAAAATATATTACAAGTCGGAAAAATATTAAGAAATTGCATGGCCATAGCTGAATGATTTTGGTTTTGTGCATCAAAGTATCCAGATATGCTTTGAGACATGGAAATATAATTTTGCAATATCTTTGTTGTACATCTCATATTTCAAGTACAAGACAAATTGTATCGTGGTCAGACCAGTCTGTGTACATGATAAAGAGGTTGTATTGTGATATGGGCACATTTCACCATATATGGTTAATAAGTGCATTTTGCACATGTTTTATCTTAACAAAAAGATAGTGGACATTGTAATTGCACATGTAGTTGTCCAATTATTTGTTATGCCACTATTTTGTATCATGTCAACACTGAAGTATCCTAGAATGATGATGGTTTCGTCCAAATGTAAACAGTGTGATGCATTTGATAACACATTCATTATGCTAGCAATGTTGCACGCCAAGCAACATAGAAACTGAATATTACAATTTACAATCCACGGAACACCACTCTTGCTAGCACCATCTCAGTATCATTTTCTCCTACAAGAACATTTTGAAAAGGAATGTAGGTATGATTCGGAGCTAGGAAAAACAATTGGAGAAACATTTAAGAGTAGGATAGGTGGGCATGGGATAGGCATCATATCTCAACTTCGCTAGACATGACAAACGACAAAACTGCAGGTCCACTTGCTGGTGCAGGACCTGAACACCACAAAGTGCAAAACAAATAGCTCCAACTGTCGGCGTAGGATCCCAACCTTGCAAAGCCAAAGAAAACAAAATAAAACAACAAGAAACAAACTAGTGAGGAAGCACGAACAGGAACAACTGTAGCCGCAGGACCTCAAACTCGCAAACTTGAACCAAACAACAACAAGCAACAACCGATGAACCAATGAACTAGCGAACAAGCAAAAACCATTGAACCAGGAAACAACATATGTATCTCCAATGATTACCAAATTGCATCCAAAGAACAAAAGGAACCCAAAACATATGACGAGCATGCCAGTAGAAATAATCAAACATTCTTACTTGCAAATTGCAAACAGTAAATAAAAAAGAACGAATAGAAATGAAATTATGGCATCGAAACTTACTCCACAATGATGAATGATAGAAGCGTAGGTCAAATTGTGGGTGATGGACTTGGACCCCACAAAGTAAAAAAAACATCTCTAACTGCAGATGCATGACCCCAACCCTGCAAAGTTGAAGTAAACGAAAGCAAGAAACAAGTTGCAAAGTTGAACCAAACAACAACAAGCAACAACTGACAAACCAATGAACAAGAAGCACCCACCGAACCAGTAAACAATGTATGTATCTTCAACGATGACCAAATTTCATTCCAAGCATAGAAGAAGTATGAAACATACAATGGCTATGCAACTGGTGGTGGACAACAATATTGTCCAAATTCACTGCAACATTGTATGGAAAAATTCAAGGAAAAATGTRCTGTGAGAAGCCTATTTAGGTAAACATATAAGGYTGTCRGGTTGTTTAAGGGCCTCGCGGTATGAAAACATTTAAGTTGTCAGACCTGTTTAAGGAACTCGCRTTATGTAAACATTTAAGTTATCGGGCCTATTCAAGTACCTCAAAAAAAGTKTCAATGCTCTAAACCTTCGGTATGTAAACATTTCAATACAAATAGAAATAATAAAAACAWTAAAAAACAGTGTCGATGCTCAGAACTTTCGGTGTGTAAACATTTCAATAAAAATGTAATAAAAATTAAAAAAGAGCGTCTAAGCTCAAAACTTTGGATATCTAAACATTTACAACATTGGGAACAACGAAGTTGGCAATAAGACCTCCAATGAGACGATGACATATAGGGCTTTTTTTATTATATAAAAAATAATGTTTTTACTTCTATAGTTTGAACAATACAGATGATGCGAATAATTATAGTCAAAGGACATATTAATACAAATTCAATGAATTATCGATCGCTATAGTCCCTCTACGACTTCGGCAGGGACTAATAAAATCTTCACTTTTCAATACCATGCTTCAAATGGAACAATGCACAACACTTTAGTTATATCTTATCTCACCAAAAATCTATTTCCCACAACCTCTTGAATTTGATTCCCTATCAATAAACATTGATCTTAATGCTAGTATAAAAGGAATAAACTATATTGAAGTGTTTCATATGTGTGCAAATTAAATGAAATAAATAAGATAATTAATTTACAATATGATTTAAAAATAAGTAGTAACTTACAAGGAGGTCCTCAATGGGTTGAGTATGAGTATTTAATGGATTAGATAATGGAATCAATGCATTATAAGTGCTTCCACATACACTCTACAAATTCAGTTGGCAACGAAGCAATATCAAACCATACTATTAATTATAAATGTATCATTAACTCAATTGTTAATATGCATAGTTTTATATGAAATTGATAAACTATAACTTACATGAAATTCCTCCAAGGGTTCTAGAACAATAGAACTATGTAGTGGATTGGAGATTAAATGTGACCCATATTTAGTTTTTCAATGTGCACATGCTTGCAAATCCACATGACAATGGAATGATATCAAACAAACATATCACTAACTCAATTGTAAATTATATACACATGTCTTGACAAAAATTTCAGAAATTATAACTTACATGGATCTCCTCCAAAGTTACTACTAGAGCGAGACTTTGTAATGGATTGTTGGATATTGAACCATTTGCATTTAATGAAATGGATCTATAGCCCTAATGGGAAAGGACCATGTGGGTGGGGAGTATTTCAGTTATGGAGAAATGTGTGTCCAAAGTCATACTTCTTATGGGCTAAGGTGTTTCAGGCATCAATTGTCATGTGAGGGGCTTGGAAATTAGGAGTGTAACATGTAAAGGGATAATGTGAATTGATCATAGTATGTATAGGGCCATAATGAGTGACATTCGAGTGTGTGGTGGTAGGTAAGTGTGTAAAGGTGTTATTGTGGTTATGGCATAGTGTCAATTAAAGGTCATATTGGTCGTGAGTTAAGGTGTTTAAGGGGTCAAATTTCATATGAAGGGCCCTAGGGAATAAGGGGTGTAGTGCATAAAGGGTGTTAAGGGTTAATGTGCCTTGGGGCATAATGGACAAAGTATAAGTGCATGTGGGTAGTTAAATGTGTGAGGGTGATTGTGATTATTAAGAAAGGTGTGAGTGGTGTTGTAATGGTAAGTGTTGAGGTGTTACATGGGTCAATTATCATATTAGGGCGCTAGAAAATAGATGGCATAGTGTGTAAGGGGTGGGAGGGGTCAGTATGCATTGGGATGTAGTGTTTTTGGGATCATAATTGGTTGGGGCCAAATGGACGAGGTGGGTATGTGTGTAAAAAGGTTATCATGGTTATGGAACAATGTATGCTTGAGATGATGTTGTTCAAGGTTTAAGATGTTTTAGGGTTGTCATGTACGGATCCCTAAGGAGATAAAAAATGTAATATATAAAGAGTTAAATGGGTTAGTGTGCATTAGAGCATAGTGTGTTTGGTACCATTCGGTATCATAATTGTTGGGGCCATGTTTGTGGGGGTGGAAAAACATGTGAATGAATTATTAGAGTTATGGGTCAAAGTGTACTTGAGAATATACTTGTAAGAGGATGAAATGATCCAAGAGTTAATGGTCATAATCATGTTAAGAATAGCTCCCTTCTCCTTTTATTCAATGTGTATTTGGTTGCATGTTCATGATGTACACTCTTAAATGCATAATATTGACGAGAACCACGTGGATCATGTACAAATAATATGGGTACATAAAGGGGCATCCATAATTAAGTTCACCACCTTTATAAATGTATGGGAGAAATAAATCCAATTAATTGATGAACACCAATGTTGTCCTATGGTGTTTGTCTCATGTAACAATGCTTACATCGCGCTCATGTCAAATGGATAATACAACATCCTCTTTCTATTTCTAGTCAAATTCTGAAAGGTATCAATAAAGCTTCATCAATAGAGATTCCGTAGTGGGTGTTGGCGTTGTCACTAATAATGCCATCACATATCACATGGTGGGTGTCGGCGTTGTAACTAATAAGTCCGTTAATGATGTCACATTTCTAAATTAGGGATGGAGTCGGTACAACACTCGCTTCATAACATTTTTTTAATGATAATGATGAGGTTTACAATTATTTAGTACTAATAAATTTACTTTATATTATTAAAATTTATAAACTTATTTTATCTAATTATTAAAGCTTATTAGGATCACTAACTGCTACTTTCAATCCAATATATAATAGTGATGTTATCAACCTAGTTTGTGAACTAAGATCCATTTGTCACAAAACGATTTTGATTTAAATAAATATAAAAATCTAATAAACATGAATAAATATTATTAAAATTTATAAACTTACTTTATCTAATTCCTAAAACTTAGTAGGATCACTAACTTCCACTTTCAATCCAATATATAATAGTGATGTTAACAACTTAGTTTGTGAAGTAAGATCCATTTCTCACAAAACGATTTTGATTTAAATAAATATAAAAATATAATAAATATGGATAAATAATAAGTATAATAAATAAATTTTATGGATGATGATAATGATGAGAAAGATTATATATTTCTTTATACAGTAAACATCATTACGTATTAATTTTCTTTTCATGAATCATAATAAATGGATAATTGAAAATATTACTTTAAAAAAATCACTGGTTTCTAAAATTGTTTAAACTTATTAAGTTTTTTATCTTTGATTTCCCTACATACATTTTATTGAAAAGGAATATTGTTGTAATTTAAGGGATTACACAATAAGTAACTATCGATAGTGTAGTCACACATACATAATACACAACACAATAATATACAAGCATGCATACATATATGGAGGAAGAGAAGAAAAGTATTGGTGGAACTAGTAACAAATAGTTTTTTATTATACGATCAATAATAACATCATTACATCACAAATTCATGTCCATCTATACATTTATAACAATGGAAGGTAGTTGCAATTCCCATAACTACCTTGGTCGATCAACTGACTCTTTACATTGATTGATTCTTTGGCCTAGTCGACTAGTCATGTAGGCCCCTCCAACATCTACATCAATGTCAAAGTATTCTTCGTCCCAAAAAAGAGGAGATTCAAAGATCTTACAAAATAATAATATTTTTTTTTATGGATGTTGGTGCTTTGTGCTAATGGCTTTGGCATAGCTACTTGATTGGTCAATGTGTTGTGGCTAAAGAACTTAAATCCTGATCATGGAGGTGGCATTGGAGGTTCCTATTGAGTGAGGGGATCCCTTTCAACTTCTACATAAGTAGTATACATATGAGGGGAAATATGCTTCAACCTATTTTCAAAATACCTCCAATCATCTAATTCATGTTCTTATGTGATTGACATTTTCCTCATTTCCATTAAATAATCAAGCTTTTCATGTATAGAGGCATCCTACACTACAATGAGATTTGGTTTATACTTGTCCTACATTTGTTGGACTTATCAGTGCACATCCCATATATGTTTTGAGGTTGTTGTAGCCTCCATATATGCATTTCTTCTCTCCTAAAATCACTCCTACTCATGTGCTTATAGGTCATCTTTGATTGTATGCTCTTTGTGAATTTATGCCACTAAGGTATCCTAGCTTTGTGTATTTGTTGTGGAGAAACATTGACTATCTAGTTATAAGATGAGGGTCTAAATGACTAACTTGGATACAGACATTAGAAAAATAAGTTGGCCAATTGGTGAGGACAATTTTCATACTTAGTGCATGGCCACTAGTTTATGCTAAGTGTGCTTTTGTTTCCTCAAATTTTTTATACTCCTTTATAAAAATTGGCCCAATTTGGTTGACCTTTAACCTTTGATTCTTGATAAGGAGTTGTTGATGTTAGTCAATTAGGTTCTCAACCAGGACTTGCATACAATCAAGGGGATGTGTATGCAGATTGACTAGGATGAGAGCTAGTGCATTCTCTACCTTTCTTTTGCAAGCATGCTATGCAACTTCCTCTTTCCTTCGACATTGCCTTCTTGGCTAATCTACTCCATTTCTTGTAGCCTTATTTTTTTACTACATTATATATCTCTTGAATGTCCATGTTGGAGGTATTCATTGGATCGAATACTACTGTGAATTTTCCCTAATTCTTTCCCTCCAGTTTGAACGTCATGAAAATATTTGGGGATTTGTTTTTCTTCTTCTTTAGTTATGCTTGATATTTCTTCTTGTGCATCCTCGACACTAGTCCTATAGTGGAAGGTGTGGGTGTTGGTTGTTGTGGAGATGCTTCTTGTGGTTTCTCTAAGAGTTTATTTTGTTGATTCAACCTTGTGGTTGAATTTCTTTGTTTCTACTAATTGGTTGATTTTTGTAATGCTTATCCATCAAAAAAATACTATAGTTCCTACTACTATCTATTGGTATCAATTGCTATATACGATTATCATTGCATCGAGACTTATTGGACTATGGGGGTAACCTTCAATGGTGAGGGGTCCTTAGTCAAGTTCATACATGCTTAAGTTGAGGTTGGTCTAGGAAGGTGTTGACGAGGGTTTATGACACAATGTCAATGAGAAGGGAAGATTTGGTCTGGGGTTGTCTATTTAACCCAATTTGTTTGGAATAATCTACCCTGACGGGTTTTATGGCTCCGTTAGCCAATTAAAATGCTAAAATAACTAAAAGAGGTAAAAATACCTAACTATATAATCTTATCAGTTAACACACATATATAATTACTTAGCTTATAGTCATATTATATACAATAGGTATTTACAGATACAGGGTTTAAATAAAGCCTTGTGAAAATGATAATTTTAACTAATGAATCAAAGTTTAAATAAGATGTAAAACTTAAGGAAATTGTTCTATTACTATTAGAAGCAAATAAAAACAAATGAACAAATAAGATTGGAAACGATATAACTGTAATGAACAAAGCATTAAAGTTGGAATGATTTAATCGTTATTCATTCATAAAATAAACAAATAATAAAAAAAAAGCTAACTAACCTGATGTTGATCAACTATAAAGAAAAGGTACTAAGTTATATTTGTATTTCTGCGTAATGTAGGCTCAAACTTAACCTGTTTCCAAGAATAAATCTATGGCAAGAAGAAAAGAATGATATTTCCTGAAACAACTCAAGGAATTTTTTGCATTTCAAAACAATCTTCAGAACTATTACCATATTGTGGACTTTCATGTGTAGGACTTATCACTAGAAGGGATGTGGAAGTTCTCAATCATTTTAGAATGATAATGGGAAAATTGTAGAAAGAAAATCCTTGGTCAACAAAGGGGCGATTTGGAGTTTGTGGAATTACATCAACAATGGGAATCAATTACATGATAATATACAAACTATTGCAATTTCATTAAATATATCCAAGGTGCCTTCTTTAGTGTTGCAACTTTCAGAACTATTTCCATATTGTTGACTTTCATGTGTAGGACTCATCACTAAAAGGGATGTGGAAGTTCTCAATCATTTTAAAATGATAATGGGAAAATTGTAGAAAGGAAATCCTTGGTCAACAAAGGGGCGATTTAGATTTTGTGAAACTACATAAAAATGGAAATTAATTACATGATGATACACACTACTCATTCTAACATTATTAATTATTGGTCTTAATTTACATGTATATATGTTAGTATTGGATGACACTCTCATTTTTTATTGCTAGAGTGATGTGGTAATTATTGACCACACACACACATATATTCATGTGTTAATATTGGGTAAAGTTTCCACTAAAGGAGGCACCTATGTTCTTAATTATTGCAAAGAGATGTGCTATTGGAGCATTTCTACTCTTTATTATTGCTAGGATATTTAGTTGACGATAATGCCCATGCTATATTATGAAACCAATTCCTTATTTTTTAAAATCTCGATTATTTACATATAACCATCATAAGAATTTCATTTATGAATTATAAATTACATGTGTTTTAATGCTCCATTAATATGGTATTGAAAACATGAATGAATTGATCATCCTCTCATTAATTGTTTGGTTTGGGAATGTACATCATTATCGACATGCATATTTCTTGAGGAGAATCTCAAGTGATTGGAGACAGATAGAATCCTTAAATGAACCATCATTGATTTGTATTTTACCTTGACATTACAAACATACCAACTTTAGATGCCTTTAGAAGAACAATGAGCATAGAGTTGTTACAAAGAAATTTCACTCAGAATTGCATTGAGCACAAGAGTTTAAACTCAAAGACATGTTTGTCATTACATTGTCGGCTAGTTGTTGTGTGCAAGTTACATTAGACAACAATGAGCCGTTGGTTGGCATATTACACACATTGCAACCATTAGAATAACATAGATATTTGTACAGGGAAGAAAGACAAAATTGAAAAACAAATTTCTATATAATATCCATGTTGGTGAAGTGAGTAGACTATAAATCCCTCATTCACAAATAAATTGTAGTAGATTCAGTTTATACTTAAGGAAATTGAAGCCCTAAAGATACCACTTATTGCATAAGAGATCCTTGGTATGTTGGATCCTTATATCTCGGTATTATCAAAATTTTAGTCATTGCGGCATTGCACTCACAAGATGTCCTACCATAACATGATATAATTAGACATGACTACTTTGGAGTTACGAATAGTTGTTGTTGTGCATAAGAGGGAATGTGTATAGCATACGCATGCTTGATAGGGTAAAAATTCATCACCAAAGAGTGGCTAACCAACTAATATTTTAGGATCCATTATGTAATGAACCATAACTATGAGAAAACCCCTATGAGGCCTCGTCGTTCTATTTAAGAGCCTCCTCCAAATTTTTTAATAATATTTTTGGATCATATTAATATTATGTTGTATAATTTGTGAGTGAACAATTTGTATTCATGTTATTGTTGAATATAAAGTGTCCCTTGAAAACCTAAGATAGGAAAAAACACTTGAATATTGAAGAATGGAATCCCAGCAAAACACATGACAAGGTAATCATTCATGTAATATTTCTTAACTATTAAAATTACTTTCTCCGCCAACCCCCCACACCTTCACCATGGCTCCATTGTTTATAGTTCATGTTATTATTATGCATATATGTTGTTTAATCATTTGTATATTTGGAGCTTCTATTTTCTCAAGAATCTTATAGGTCAGGATTTTACTATTATAGGAAAGTAGAAAGGATTTTGATTGATTGATCTAGGAATGTACTTTTATGGATACCATTATGGTTGAATATTCCTTCTCGTCTTCTTACTCTTCTCACTAAACAAGCCATTCACTTTAAATACCTCTCGAACACTTTTACAATTTCGCTTATATGTTTTTCCTAAAATCCTAACTTCAATTAAATCAAATGCTTTGATTAGTTTTACATTCCAAAAGGGTAGGCTAGGTTGAGTCTATGCACTAAGTGTAACAATCAACTATTTAAGGTTTAGTTAGCCACCCATATGTTAGTTTCCTTGTACATAATTCCATTTAATCTAAATCTAGAGAAGAGTATGCTCATCCACGTACATTTCCAAGAACTATGGAAACAAGTTGTGTTCATATATATAATAATTTCATTTCTAGTTTTACCATTTAGTCTTTGAATTAGATTTCCCTTGACTCTCACATAAATTTGTTAAATCCATAGAAGACATTGGAAACATATACTTTTATAAAAACCATAGTTCCATAAAAAAAATTACAGAGATAATAAATTGATGCAAGAACATCTCTCCACGTCGGCTAGCTAGCCAGCCGACCACGTCAACGATTTCCAATCACATGTTGAAGAGAGGCGCAGCCCTCATTTTCAATTTTCAATTTGAATGCAATTAAATGTTTTAGGCTGATGAGCTCTGAGGTCGTGCTTTGCACAGGCGTAGAAGTAGGTAGGCCTTTAATGCTTGAAGGCTGAGATCTAGATCCGATCTGCGGACTAGACAGCCCATTCAATGTAATTGAATAGGGTAGGTGAGGTTGGAGGGAAGCGCTCTAAGAGCCCCCTCATGTAAAATATCTTGGAGTTGTATCTCATTTTTTGGGGGTGTGTGTAAGAGAGTATGCACAAGAGAGAGTCTGCGAGGAGAGAGAAGAAGAGGGAGAGATGAGACTTTGTTACAGTCCACGCTTAGGAACACCTTGTAAAACAAGCATTTGCCATTTAATACAAAGACAACAGTTTTTCCTGCATGAATTATGTGTTATGTGAATGTCTGGGTGTGTTCTATTTATGTTGTAGATGTATGTTGTAGGTTTGCATTTGCAGAGAGTTGTTTGATTTTCAGACTTGACAGGTTCTTTGTGGTTTCATGCCAGGAGGGCATGACAGAGTACTGTGGTCTTTGAATACTAGTGCACAGAAGCACTTCTGAACTCTGTGGATTCAAACAAAGACATACCAAGCGAGCACAGGAGCTGAAATCACCAACTCAAGGAGAAGACCTGTGAGGTTGTTGAACACCTCAGGAGGCAAGGCTGTAGAGGAGAACACAGTTGCAGACATAAACTCTTATGAGTTCTGTAAAGCTTTACCAGGTGGGCATTGAGCTGGTGCAGGAGTGCATAGAGGAAGAACTCTGGTGTGAGTTCAGATAGAAGATAGAAGCTCTGAGGAGTTTTGTACAACTCTTCCAAGAGGGCATTGAATCAATGTGAAGACAGGCACAAGAAGAAAGAACTCTTTGAGTTCAGAGATTGAAGAAGAGTCCACTGAAGGATCTTCGCAGGGTTGTTGAACACCTTGAGGACTCAACAATAGGTTGCTTGAGCAGACAGAGTGCCATGAGGGCATCAGATTCTCCATCTGCAAGAGAAAGGAAGAAGGATAAAATCCCTTAGAGGCCTGAGTATATGAAAAGCTCAGAAGAGATAACACTTTGTGTGCGAAGACTACGTAGAGGTGCAGAAGTCACATAATCCATTGAGGATTCGAGAGGAGGAAGCTCAAGAGGAGTAGCGTTTTTATGCACACGGGCAAGAACTCAAAATTGTAGAGTTCACAGATAAAAGGAGAGAAGGTCGAGGCCTTTGGAAACTTGGAATTCTTCCAAGTGTAGGAAGAAAGCGCCAAAGCTCAGGAGGAGCAACAACTGTCGTCGGATTCAGCCGAAGAGATCTGGACTGTTGAAGATTTCATGTCCAGGGAGTAGTGGAAGAGCGTGCAGAGTCGAAGAGATTCTGAGTCGTTGGATCTCACTCAGAATAGCCAACAGCCGTCAGATCTGTCGAGAGGAGCTCGAGGTTTAAACCCTCATAAGAAGAGCGAAAGTCCCGAGAAGGGGTTGTGTCGGGATTTCGGAGTTTGGGAGTTTGTGAGTTTGGAGGACGAAAGTATGGGCACTCAACCTCAGAAATTGTGAAACTGTAAAATAGATCTGAGTCGTCCATCTGCGGGAGGACGCGTGTCGCTAAATCATCCATTTGGAGATTCTAGCACTGGGACTCACAGAGGTGAGCATCTTGACTTCGCATTTGGTGAAGTCCCGAAAGGATCGGAGCCATCCATCTGAAGGAGGACAAGTGTCCCGAGATCATCCGTTTCAAGGATTTGGACACCGGGAGTTAGAGAAGGAAGTCTTTAGACTTCACGAGTGGTGAAGTCGCGAAGAGATCAGAATTGTCCTTCTAAGGAGGATAGGTGGCAGCAATCGAGGGATCGACAAAAGTGTCGAAGGGATCCAGGATTCGGATCTCATGAACTCGGAGGTTCGTAAGGTGAGAGCCCAAAGGTTGGGTGCTCCAAGTCGCGAAGTCGCAAAATCGCGAGGAGCGAGGACAACCATTAGATCCAGAGAACGGGAGTACTTTTGGATTAGGAACCCCATTGCCTACTGCGCATTCAGAGGTTCGGAGGTTGAAGGGATCTCTTTTCTACTATAAAAGTCATGAAGTGCCGAGAGTTGAGGCTCGTGTGGACACATGGCAGAACCACAAGGTGGGGCCCGAGTGATTGACAGGTGGACACGCGTCACCTGGAGAAAGGATTCAACACTCCATTGACTTCTCGCATCTCAAGGATTCATAGAATAAGAAAATGAGAGCTCAACCCTTTGACTTGCGAAGTCATGAAGTTGCGACGAGAGCTAGTGTTTATCCTAGCCGTTGGTCACGCATAGAGGGCATTGACAAGGAGGATCCATACCCGTATCAACATTTCGATATCGTAAGTCTAGAAAGGAGAAGTCTGGATCTTTGAATCATGAACTCGCAAGGTTGCAAGTTAGGACAAGTGACTTTGGGTTAGGCCCTTGGTCATAGCGTTGTGGTCGCGTGGGGAGAAAGGAGCTCACGCCTAGTGCTGTTCACACAGGGGAGCTTTCAAAAAGGACCTGTGGATCGATTGAATTGAGATTCGAGAAAGGAATCGAAAGAGATGCTTCAGTTCATGAAGTGAATGAACGATCGTTAAGACTAGGAGGTCGTGTAGAGACTTTGTCGAGGCAAAGGTGGCATCCACACCAAGTGGTATCAGAGCTTGATTCTTGTCTGTAGATTTTTGGCAAGAGAAGTAGGAGGAAAAGGAGCACTCTGATACACATCAAGTGGTATCAAAGCTGGACTTCATGTATAGATTTCAGGTGAAGCGAAGAGAATAAGAAATCAGAGTGTTGGAAACTTTGTAAGGATTGTTTGCAGGTAGGCAACAGTCAATAGATAGTTAGAGGACTGTAGAAGAAACTGGAGACACTTAGAATCAGAGTGACAGTACCATATTTTCCAGCAGGGCAGATAGACAACAATATGGTTACTAAAGACCACATGCGTGTTGGAAAGAAGAACCAGAAACAACAGGAGGACGCTGTCAGAGAGAAAGAGCTTTCTGATATCAGGGCAAGAATGGATGAGCTTGAATTTTGGATGCAGTAGAGTGAAAGGTCAAGATGGGTATATGAATGGCCCATGAAGATGAGAGAAAAATGGCTAGTCAAGCAATTGATGGTCAAAAGATAGTGTAGACTGTTGAGAAGGTGGTTGAGGCATGCTTAAAACCTCAATGGACCTGAGGAGATGGTTCAAATATGTGAACCAGAGACTGGGAGAAATATCAGTGATGTTGAAGATGAATGGGGATTAGTTGAAGATCTCAACGAATGTCATGAGGAAAGCCCAGAAATTCCCAATTTCCAGGAGGGAAAAGAGTTGAGGTCACTGGGAGATCTCATGGACTTCTAGGAGCGCAACCGAGAGTTTCCAATTTGCCATGTGGGCAAGGGAACAGAGATGGGATCAGTTGATTCCATAGTCTACCAGGGAAGCAGCAGGGAAGTCCCATATTGCCAGGTGGGTAGGGATAAGCAGATGAGGCTATGTGAGGGTCTCATAAACTTGGAAGTGAGTCTGAATCAACCTGAGGAGCTGACAGAGTAGATGAGCTCAGAGTTGGATTTTGATCAGCGGATACAACTGACAGAAGAGGAGGATCTGAGGAATCTTCAAATGGTTGGAGGAATTCAGATATTCCTACCATTTTCTACAGAGGAGGCAGAAGTCTGCGTTGCAGATGTTAAAATAGAAATAGTAGAAGAAGGACAGCCAAGTGAGACTGTCAAGGAAGAATTAGAGCAGACATTAGAGACTGCCCAAGAAGGGGAGGATGATGAGCATTCCGAGGAGTGGCTTAATACTTTCAGCTAGGCAGCTGAAAAGACTACAACATGGGAGTTTGCAGAAGAACAAGAACAAGAAGTAGATAGCATTAGTTTGGTTGATCTGTATGAGAAAATTGAATCCCTGGAAGAGAGGGTGAAAGTGCAGAGTGTGCACATCCAACAGGCGAAATTGGAAGAAACTGATGAAGCAAGCATGGGAGATCATTGCGATCTGCCACACTATAGAAAAATTTTGCAGCCGAGGAGACTGCATGAGTAGAGCCAGCCATTGGAGCAATTGGATGAAGAGATTGAGAAGATCAGGGAGCTGATGATTAGGTCAGCAGAGACTTCCAGCGAGGAGAAGTTGAGCAAAGAAGTAGAAGAAGAAGCAACAACAACAACACAATAGCAACAACAACAACAAAGAACTGGAGCGAGGAGACTCTAGACAATTGTTTGGGATCCATGAGGATTTCCACTGCTAAGAGTGGAAGCTCATGAGTAGGAGCTCATGATGTTTGCAGCTGAGGAGTATGATGCAGGAGCATCTCTCCACATCGTCCAGCCAACCACGTCAGCGGTTTCCAATCGCATGTTGAAGAGAGGCGCAACCCTCATTTTCAATTTGAAATTTGAATGTAACTAAATTTTTTAGGCTGATGAGCCATGAGGTCGTGCTTTGCACAGGCATAGAAGTAGGTAGGCCTTTAATGCTTGAAGGCTGAGATCTAGATCCGATCTGTGGACTAGACAACCCATTCAATGTAATTGAATAGGGTAGGTGAGGTTGGAGGGAAGCACTCTAAGAGCCCCCTCATGTAAAATATCTTGGAGTTGTATCTCCTTTTTGGGGGGTGTGTATAAGAGAGTATGCACAAGAGAGAGTCTGCGAGGAGAGAGAAGAAGAGGGAGATCTGAGACTTTGTTACAGTCCATGCTTAGGAACACCTTGTAAAACAAGCATTTTCCATTTAATACAAAGACAACAGTTTTTCCTACATGAATTCTGTGTTATGTGAATGTCTGGGTGTCTTATATTTATGTTGTAGGTTTTCATTTGCAGAGAGTTGTTTGATTTTCAGGCTTGATATTTTCTTTGTGGTTTCATGCTAGGAGGGCGTGACAGAGTACTGCGGTCTCTAAATACCAGTGCACAGAAGCACTTCTGAACTCTGCGGATTCAGATAAAGACGTGTCAGGCGGGCACAGGAGCTGAAATCACCAACTCAAGGAGAAGACCTGTGAGGTTGTTGAACACCTCAGGAGGCAAGGCTGTAGAGGAGAACATAGTTGCAAACAAAAACTCTTGTGAGTTATGTAAAGTTCTGCCAGGTGGGCATTGAGCAGGTGCAGGAGTGCATAGAGGAAGAACTCTACTGTGAGTTCATATAGAAGATAGAATCTTTGAGGAGTTATGTACAACTCTGCCAGGAGGGAATTGAGTTAGTGTGCAGACAGGCACAAGAAGAAAGAACTCTTTGAGTTCAAAGATTGAAGAAGAGTCCACTGAAGGATCTTCGCAAGGTTGCTGAACACCCTGAAGACTCAGCAATAGGTTGCTTGAGCAGACAAAGTGCCATGAGGGCATCAGATTCTCCATTTGCAGGTGAAAGGAAGAAGGATAAAATCCCTTAGAGGCCTGAGTATCTAAAAATCTTAGAAGAGATAGCACTGTGTGTGCGAAGACTCTGCAGAGGCGCATAATTCATAGAATCCATTAAGGATTTGAGAGGAGGAAGCTCAGGAGGAGTAGCATTTTTATGCACACGGGAAAGAACTCAAAATTGTAGAGTTCGCAGAGAAAAGGAGAGAAGGTCGAGGCCTTTGAAAACTTGGAATTCTTCCAAGTGTAGGAACAAAGCGCCAAAGCTCGGGAGGAGCAACAATTGTCGTCGAATTTAGCCGAAGAGATTTGGACAATTGAAGATTTCACGTCCATGGAGTAGTGAAAGAGCGTTTAGAGACGAAGAGATTCTGAGCCTTGGATATTTCTTAGAATAGCCGAAAACCATCAGATCTGTCGAGAGCAGCTCAAGGTTTAAACCCTCGTAAGCAGAGTGAAAGTCCCAAGAAGGGGTTGTGTCGGGATTTCGACGTTAGGGAGTTTGGGAGTCTGGAGGATGAAAGTCTGGGCACTTGACCTCAGAAATCGTGAAACTGTGAAATATATCTGAGTCATTCGTCTACTGTAGGATGCATGTCGCGAAATCATCCATTCAGAGATTTGGGCAACGAGACTCACAGAGTGGAGCATCTTGACTTCGGATGCGAAGTCCCGAAAGGATCAGAGCCATTCATCTGGAGGAGGACAGGTGTCGCGAGATCATCCGTTTCGGGGATTCGGACACTGGAAGTTAGAGAAGGAAGTCTCTAAACTTCGCGAGTGGCGAAGTTGTGAAGCGATCAGGACCGTCCGTCTGAGGAGGACAGGTGGCAGCAATAAAGGGATCAACAGAAGTGTCAAAGGGATCCAAGATTCAGATCTCGCGAACTCAGAGGTTTGTAAGGTGAGATCCCAAAGGTTGGGTGCTCCAAGTCGCGAAGTTGCAAAATCGCGAGGAGCAAGGACAACCATTAGATCCAGAGAACGGGAGGACCATTGGATTAGGAACCCCATTGCCTATCGCGCGTTTAGAGGTTCGGAGGTTCAAGGGATCTCTTTTCGACTATAAAATTCATGAAGTGCCGAGAGCCGAGGCTCGTGTGGAAACATGGCAGAACCACAAGGTGGGGCCCGCGTGATTGACATGTGGACACGCCTCACCTGGAAAAAGGAGTCAACACTCCATTGACTTCTCACATCTCAGGGATTCATGGGATAAGAACATGAGAGATCAACCCTTTGACTTGCAAAGTCGCAAAGTTGCGACGAGAGCTAGTGTTTATCCTAGCCATTGGTCACACATAGAGGGAGCTGATAAGGAGGAGCCATACCCGTATTGGCATTTCGGGTATCGTGAGTCTGGAAAGGAGAAGTCGGGAGCTTCGAATCACGAACTCGCGAGATCGCAAGTTACGACAAGTGACTTTGGGTTAGGCCCTTGGTCATAGCGTTGTGGTGGTGTGGGGAGAAAGGATCTCACGCCTAGTGTTGTTCGCACAGGGGAGCTTTAGAAAAGGACATGTGGATCGATTGAATTGAGATTCCAGCAAGGAATCAAAAGAGCCGCTTTAGCTCATGTAGTGAATGAGCGATCCTTAAGACCAGGAAGTCGTACAGAGACTCTGTCGAGGCAGAGGTGGCCTCTACACCATAAATTCTCACATGCTTTACCCTAGTATGTTTCGGATGTGTTATTCTAGTATGTTTCGGATGTGCTATTATTGAGGAAAATTGTCCACCAGATCAATTTACATGGGGCAATTTTTTCTTTGAAGGCCAATAACATGAAATAATTTTCCTCCTATCCCCTGTCAGTATGTATGTTTACTTTGGTCCAATTTAACCATGCCTTGAAGTCCATGAGCCACATGATTTTTTTTCACAAATTACCTAAAATAAAAACCTTAGTTAGGATTACAACCCTGTAAACCTATCGAAATAAGAGGTGTATAAAGATGTTATAATTATGAAGAATTTATTCAAAGGAATTCCAACCTTGAGTTACAAAATAAATTGAATAAATCGATTCAAAACACAATTCCTTATGATATGAGTGACTGACCATCCCAATAGTAGATAAGGTACCTATAATAGTAATAATAATAATCTATTTTTAAGGTCACGACCAAGCCACACCAAATTGGTGTATGAGACCCCCTTGTTTGTGGGACAAGGGACCCCACTCTGCCCAACGATTTGACTGGTAAAGTCTATGGAGGTATACATACCCTACCCCCCTCTAGATTTGAACTTGTGACCTCTAAAGAGGAAACACATGTTCTTAACCATTAGGCCCACTCAGGTTGTATAATGGGAACATAGGAAATCTTTTACATCCATTCAATATACTCCCCAAAATGATACTTCAAAATCTATCCTTGAATCAATTCATGCCTCCATTTTCATTAACATGATTTGCACAAGTGTGCAATGCTCTTCATCAACACTTATTTCAAAAATTTTAAAATATTTATCGACAAGGGATGCCTTCAAGGAACTAGAGAATTCCACTTCACTAGAGGGAGTTAACCTTGTTTCTATTTCTACTAGATCATTTATTAATTATTTTGATACATTTACCATCTAGGGAAAAAGATTATTGAAACAAAGGAGGTTAATACATCAATTTCATCATGGTTTAACTCCATTATCACCCATGTTCTATATTCAAGAGATGCCAAAATTAGTCCAAAAACACTCTCATTTTATGTTGAGATAAAATACTACAAAATAAAACTCTTAAATAAGGAGGAAAATATATGATGAGGATATAGTCATTGACAACATTGAAATAATTGTGCCTTTAGTTAATGACACTCATTGAACCTCATTTAGGTTTTCACAAGTTGCATTCACCCATATGTCATAGAGAAAATCACATAGTAAACATTTTAGATTGGTGTATAAGGATTGAGAAATTTCTGAACTTCAAAATCAAGTTGTATACTACAAATCTAGAGCCTCTAACATCAAGTTTGTATTTGTTTCTCATGAAAATGTTTAATGATTTATTGCAAATGATGAATTTTTATTGGGATGATTTTTCAACTCTAGATGTAGTCTCCAGTGATATTACATTATGTTTAGGATAGGTCAACTCAAATTTAAATGATACATACCAAAATGAAGTTATGATTGATAGCGTCTCTAATCGGTAGCTCCAAATTCACCCCATGCCTTCTCACTTCCCAACTCTCAGTAATCATGGCATTGTTTAATGATAATGATGATTGTTAAAATTTTAAAAATCTACTTAATCTTAATTTCCACCTCGCATAAATGAGGTCATAGATTTATCACATAGAAATTTTAGCATCAGAATTGAACTAAAATATTAATATATACACTTGCAAATATCTCAAATTTGTCCACTACCAGTCTAGGCAAGTTCTAGTAGATACAAAATACAAAATACTTCAACACTAGATTAATGTAGTATCCCTAGGAACATGATCTAATCAGATATGAAAATCTGAAAATTATAATGGTTAACAGAAGAAATGTAATGTTCCCCATCTTAATTGAGGAATATTACTATGCAAAATACACATAAAAATAAAAATAAATTCTACTAACTCATTTCTTATAGCTTACCAGCTACACATTATACACATATTTAAATAGATTCATATACCCATAATTAAATTCATTTATAACATCCTAGATGAACATGAATATAGTCAATAAATAATCTAAAACAATGCATAAAACCATTCTCATACACAGTGTTAAATATACAACCATGAAACTCATAAGATAACTCAGAAAAATGGATAAACACTTGTCTTTCAAAACGTTTCTACAACCATCTACTTGGAAAGGATGTTCCACCTCACCATATACTTTTTTTCCAAATATCAACAACAAGTCACCCCCAAGATGGAGTTAGGAATCCACAAAAGAATGGTGCCTCTCATAGTCCACTCAGAACTCAATATCACACAACCCGTTGGTATTCTCCTACAAGTATCCCAAATTTCCTCCCACTCTCTTCCTCTCAACCTTCCCAACCTAAGGAATGTACCCCTTAATTTCTCTCATTCCATCGAGAGTCCCATTTATTTATCATGATCTCTCTGGCATAGGTAACCAGGAATATCTCCGTTGGGAGCTCAAGAGAACTCACTACCAAGAAAACTACCAGCAAAGAATAGAAAATATGTATTATTATAGTGAAACTCACATTGGAGTTCATTATTCAAGCCTGTCAACCCGACTCTTAAAAATCCATTTCTAGAAAACTCCAAAACTGCTCCATCCTACTCTAGAATTTTCCCAACTTTCTTGGTCTAGCTCTAGTGTTATTTTCCCCTACTCTCTACTTGTTGTTCATGCAAAAAATGAATATGAAATTCGTTCTCCCCCATACGAATTTCCTCTATTTTCCCATGACAATTGACTACTCACTCTGCCCAATATTTATTTTATTTTAGCCCCATGCTCCCTAATAACTATCATATGTGACTCTCACACCCACCCTCTACATGAGTTTAATTATTGGGCTCTCATACACTAATTTTTTTTTAGAAGTTATCCCCAATGATAATAGAATTTATGAAAATGGGATAAATTAATACCCATAAATAATTTCCCCCTTGGAACCCTCTTAGACACTTTGTTCTCTTGCGGAAAACGCAGTCCCCATATCTGTCCATATCCTCCAGCAAATGAAACCACATTATATTTATTAAAATTCAAAACATAGATTTCACATATTACATCGCTTGGAAATATTCATATTCATATCTACATTATGCATTAATTAAAATGGGGATTATAGTGGGGATGTTACATTCCCTCTCCCCTACAATTGTGAACCGTCCTCGATGCACATCACCATGCCGAAATACATATACAAATTTACATAATAATATTCAAAAATATAAAATTCTAAAATATGTTTACTCTCCAACAATAGTACCAACCAAAATATCTTGTTCTTCTCAAACCGATGACCAAAGGAACGTCCCCCCTTCACTTACCACAATTCATTGGGATACACCATTCTTTTATCAAGGCTATCAACATTAGAGACCAAGAATTATGACATGTGGTTCCAAAACTCCAGCTACCCAAATCAAAGTCTTTCATTTTTAGATTTTATTTTCTTGAAAATTGAAAAAACTTTGTGGGTATTCCTCCTGCATAATTTCTTTGTGCTCCCATGTTGCATATTCAAGACCATAGTAGGTCCATTGGACCTTTACTATCCCTATGGATTTTTTCCTGAGCACTTTGACCTTCCGGTCCAGGATGCATACTGGTTCCACTCAGAAATCCCCTTCGTTTTCCACCTGGATCACATCCCAATCAATGATGTGGTTAGGGTCAAGCACATATTTCTATGGATGCATGAAATAATCTGGCCCTATCTTCTCTAATATTTAAAAGGGCCCATAATATATTTTTTCCAACTTTGGGCAACAACCCAATCTTAGCAAAGTTCTATTCTCTTTCATTTAAAAAAAAATATGTTCACCCACTTTAAATCTCTAAAAGCTGTGTTCTTGTCTACATAACGTTTCTTCTTGTCCTTGGTAGAATTTAAATTTTGCTTGGTCATTGTCATATGCTCTTCCATTTACTTCAACAAATATGACCCAATGATAGCTCTGCCTATTAGGTTATCCCAACTCACTAGTGTGTTACACTTTCTTCCATACAACGCTTCAAATGGGCTAATTTTTAATGAGGCTTGATGGACATTATTGTAAGGAAACTCTACTAAGTGGATATAATCCTCCCGCTTTGATGGTTGGTCCATCACATACATTCTGAGCATGTCTTCAATTATTCTGTTAGTCCTCTTTGTTTTCTCATATGACTATGGTTGATATGTTGTACTAAGATTTAAATTTGTTTCAAATCCATTGAACAAGCCTTTCCAAAATTTTGATGTAAATTTTGGATCTCTATCTGAAACAATTTCCTTAAGCACCCTATGTAGCTTGGTAACTTTCTTCATGCAAATCTTTGCAATATTTGTTTCCTTGTGTGTAGTATTCACAAGAATAATTGTGAAACCTTTGTTAATTTATCCACCACCACCATGATGGAATCGTGTTGCTTCATTGTTATAGGAAGCTTTATAGTGAAATCAATTGTAACCACTTCCCATTTCCACTCAGGAATGGGCAATGATTGTAACATCCTCGTTGGATGTCTATGCATTGTTTTCACCTTTTGGCATTCTATACACTTGGCTATGTAATTATCCACTTCTTTCTTCATTCCTGGCCAAAGGTATTGGATTCTTACATTTGTGATTGTCTTCTGATATCTTGGGTGCCTAACATAAGGCACATTTCAGTGGGATGTATTTTTTAGTTCACTAGAATTTGGAACACATTTTTCCTCTTTATATGAGGATTCCATCCTCTTTCAGCCCATAATAATTAATTTTGTGTTGTAAATTGCCATGTTGTAATGTTTCTTTTATTTTTAAATATTGTTGATATTAATTTGCATCCTATAAAATTATGTCTTTTAAATATATGTTGTGCATGATAATTGTTGCAATATGCTTTTAATGCGCTCTTCTATTGAGTGAATCAACCACTTGATTTCACTTTTCTTTTATTTGTTTAATTTCAAGGGCATATTCACTCCAAAATTCTGTACATCTAGTTTGTTTGTCCAAACAAATGCTTCAGACCATAGTGGTCTATCCTTAGCTAAAATGTTCTTCCCATAATGTAATGTCTCCACATTTTTAACATATATACAATGGTTTCTAATTCCAAGTCATGTGTAGCATAATTCCTCTCATGATCTTTTAATTTTCTAGACTCATAGCATACCACATGCTCTTTTGGAGGGAGGGCTCCACCAATCCCTTCCTTGCATGCATCAATACACACCAAAAAATATTCATCCGGATCCACAATCTTCAAGATAGACACACTTGTTAAAATATCATTCAATTGCTAAAAGCTTTCTTCACATTTGGGAGTGATCCATTCAAATTTCACTCCCTTCTTTTGTAAATAAATAATGGGGCTTGAAATATTTGAAAATCCTTTTATGAATATTTAGTAATAACCAAAAAGACCCATCCGCAGGGGTGTAGACTGACTAGCAAGTGTCGTGTAAATGGAAGGAAATATGTAAAGGAGGTCCCATGTTTGATTCTCGCCCTAATCTACTCATGCCCCATGCTTGTGGGTTTTGTGGACGCACCTGGAGGTTATATAGGTAGAAGACGAGATTCAAGAATCAACCTCGTGTCATGCGAGTATGAGAACCTCTTGTTCTCGATTCTTCCAGTACAAAAAAAACCATGAAGACCCATAAATGATACCTCTATCACATTCTTTGGCATTGGCCATCCTCTAATGGCTTATCTCCTTGGGATCAATTTTTATCCTATATGATGAAATGATATGCCCCAAGTAATGAATCTTCTTTTGATAAAAGATGCACTTACTTAGCTTGGCATAAATCTTATGTTGTCTTAAAAATTATAGGACCATTCTTAAATGTTGGTCATTTTCTTCTTCTGTCTTGGAGTAGTTGAGAATAGTATCTAAGAAAACATTTACAAACTTGTCTAGGTATTCCTTGAACACTCCATTCATTAGTCACATGAAAACAATTGGGGCACTTGATAGCCCAAATGCACTATTATGAATTCACAATGCCCATATCAGAAAGATCATGAATCCTTGGCAAAGGATAATTGTTCTTTATTTTGACCTTATTCAGCTGTCTGAAATCAATAAATAGCCTTAAGGTTCTATATTTCTTATTCAAAAAAAGAGTTGGGGCTCCCCAAGGTGACACACTTGGGAAATATATACCCTTTTTTAACAACACTTCAATTTACATATGCAACTCTTTCAATCCTGGTGTGCCCATTTTGTAAGGTGTCTTGGACACTAGGGCAACTCTTGGCACCAAATCAATAGAGAAATCAATGTCTCTCTTTGGTGGAAATCCTCGGATTTCCCCCAAAAAATATTCAAAATATTTTAATAATGGATGGTCTTCAATACTTGCCACTTTATCCCCAACTTCCTCTTCCATATGGGATAAAAAAAAATTGGATCCCTTCTTGAAACTCTTTTTAAGTTGCATCGATAAAATTTCTCTATTGACTAAAACTCTAAGAATTCCTTAAATATTTCCTTGTTCCTCTCCCTCATCAAGAAAATTTATCATCTTGTTGTAATAGTCTAGGACTAGACAACATGGTGTTTTTCCAACCAATCCATACTAATTAGAAAATCATATGAAACCAATGATAGGATGTTCACATCTACCTTTGTGTTGAATCCATTCATGTCTATTGGACAATCTTTAACCAACTCAATGATCTTTCTCTTATCCCCCATGGCCAATTTAAGTAACCAAGATTTATTATGCTTACTCCTTTGCAAGTAAAATATTTCAACAACGTTAGAGTTCATGTAAATATGGCTAGCTCCATAATCAATTAAAACTAYTATGGGATGGTTATCAATATTACCATCCACTTCAATCATGGGGGATTGATACTCTGCTTGTTTGTTGTCTAAGGTTGCATAGATCCTTGACATGCTTCCTCCCATATATTCAAATGTTTCAACCTCCTGAATGTTGTGGGMARTCTTCATTCTTTCACCTTTGTGAGGGTAGTCATTGTATAAGTGATTTCCCTCACATCCCCAACATTGTACAGGATGATACCTTAGCCTTTTCCCAAAWGAATCTATTTTMTTGTGCTCATTTTGGGTTGKTTTTCCTTGCTAATTTTATTGGGAGATTTTCTTGAAAARGGGTGGCTTAAAAGYCGTCTTTCTTTGATCCTTTTTACCCTTCATGTTTTCATTCCAATATTCTTGGAAACCTGGTCTTCCTCTGCTTTGCTCACAAAGATTGTTTTCTATCCTTATGGCCACTTCCAAATTCCTAGGGTTATAATATTATGTATTATCACTATATAAATAGGGTAACCCACTCATAAACCTATGGATTTTGACCTTCTCATCCTTTATGAAGTCCACATACTTCAGCAACTCAAAGAACCTCTTATCAYATTAATCCATTGTCATTCTTTCCAGCTTGAGTTCAAAGAAATATTTCATCTTCCTCTCATAGTAATTCTCAAAMAAATATTTCTCTTGGAAATATCCTTTGAATTTCCTYCATGATACCTTCTTCTCATCAAGGTGTTTGTMTTTCTTAAGTTKATCCCACCACATGGATGCTTTTCCTTGCAAGTGGTAGGTTGCAATTCTTGTTTTTCCCCTGGATAGATAATCATGCAATTGGAAATATTTCTTCATTTCCAATAGCCAATCTTGGACCTCTTCTCCCTTCTTATGCTCAACATTGAAATTTGGTGGCCTGATTTTTCTGAATTCACCTTGCAATATGTCTGCCTCAAACCTTCTCCTATGTCTCCTGATAGGAGACACGCTGGAGCTAATACTTGGCCCTGAAATTGCATGAGCTCTCCTAGTGGATTTCCTTTGGTATTAATGGAGCATACTCATGCTCCTTTTCTTCCTATAATTCTCATGATCATTCCTTATGCTATGGGATTTGGATGTTGTCACTTGTATAGCACTAGTTACTTGCTTTCTGCCAGAGTCTTTATTAGTCTACCTACGCATCATGTTCAAACTATGTAGTCTCTTCCTAGGATTTGATAATCTTCTCATTATCATTCCTATAGTTTTTCACTTCTCTCTACAAGCTTCTCATAGTTACAGGCTCCTTCATGTCTCTTCTCCCATTAGACTTTTTCTCAACATTCCCCATGTTGAAATGTAGACCTTTGAATTCTTCTTCATGAATGTAGCACCCCTCAGAATATTCCATGCTTGTGGTTCTCATACATGAAGCAAATTTCCTTCCTATACCTATGAATTCTGCAAGAAAATGTGCATGCAAATAATTTTTTGTTAGAAAAGAATGCATCACTTTTTCTGTTGTTTAATTCCACCAGTCATATTCTTTTGTAGTGAATGTAACTTATATTGCTTAGATCAATTTTTTGTTTGGATATATGGATTCTCCTCCTCAAGATCTTTCCAACAACCATTTTTCTGCTCAAATCTAAGCTCGAAGCTAAAAGTTATAGTATGTGAAAGTTTTTACTATTTTCCCATTTTTAACCCTATATGATACATGTGTCTTCTTTATCTTCCTGCACATTTTTAGGTACCTAGATTCCAAATTTGGCTCCACGGTTGTATTTTATGATTCATGGGATTTCCATAGACTGCTCATGTGCCCTGAACTAACTTCTTGGCAAGGAGTTATGCCCTCTAGAAGTAATCTGGTACCTAAAATATACCTTGTACTATTTAGGCTACAACTTCGGCATATGATATTTGTTTTGCACTTAGAATAGCTCATTGGAAAACTCTCCTCAAGATCTTTTAATTTAAAATAAAAAACTATATTTGGTACCTTTGACACTTATAGTTTCAAAAATATGAACTCTTAAAATTGTTGTTTAGGAATTAAAAAATTCCTTGCAAGTTTATGACCTACAAAAACACTCTAGTTTATGATAATTTGACTAATTAATGCTGAAAAAAATGTTGATTGGGCATTTTAGGTCCACATGACACCCTAGGGTGATGTGAAGTCAACTCTTTGGCAACCCTGGCCCTACCCCATCAACCTTCATCATATTCCTCCTCTCTCATCCATATTCTTTCCCTTATCTTTCCCCTTAGGCTGACCTTAAATTTTTTTATTTATGGGTCCCACCCATAGTGGATACCCAACTAGCACACATCTAACCTTGGATGGGACAACGGTCCCACCTCATCTTTCATACCTCCACCTGACACCCTCTCATTTCTCGCGGGAATGGGCGAGTCCCATCCTACACCTTTACCTTAACACGTGGAATTTCCTCTTCCTCCCAATCCAATGGTGGAGATGATCAAGAGATCAATTGCCCACATCGATTTTACATGCTAACATGCATCAGGGTTAACACTCCCTACATGATGCAAGATGAAAACTTGCATGCCCCCCAGATCTAATGGTGGAGATCAGGGGAGATAAAAAGTGGGGACACCATCTCACATAGCCAACATGCATGAGGTTTAACACCCCCTCCGTGACGTAGCACTATAAAACAACCCTGATACATGACATTTGTTTACTAGTGTCACATCTCCAATGATCACTCCCAAAACCTCTTCTCTACCTCAGTGACACCACTTATGGTATCGGTCGATACTGCCTTGATATTCACCCCACCACCATGTCCTATCATCGTCCTACCACCATGGAAATAAACATCACCACTACCATGTCACCCACCACATGGCCTCCACATCGTGCTGACGTCATGGTACGAAAATTACCCAATTTTTTTCGAATTTCATAATTTTTCCAAATTTTCAAAATCACATAATTTTAAAATTTTCTGCCATGGTCACCATGAAACTCCAAAATTAAGCATAATAATGGCCAATTTATGACCTAAGTGTGTCAAATCAACCTATGCACCCAAACTTTGACACTCCTGTGTCAAATTCTCAACGAATTTCACCTCAAAAATTCAGGGTTTTACCCAATTTCTCCTGGTTGTGCTACAATTTCCAGAATTTGACCAATTACAGGCCCAAACATGCACATTTATAGATTAAAATCAGGGAATTTAACACTTGAACTCAAATTTTACCAAAATTACAGGTAATTTCCTCAAACGTTTTCCTGGAAAAATCAGACAACTACATTACATACATCCTCTACACTTTTAACTTTCCAATTTCATCTTCTGTGTGTTGAGTCTGACCCATGTAGTCTCATTGATGAACTTGTGGCTCTGATACCAATCTATAATGTGCGTAAGCTTAACTAAGGAAAATTACTACGTGGAATACATAAAAATAAAAAATAAATTATTTTATCTCATTTCTTGTAGCTTACCAGCTACAAATTATACATAGATTTAACTAGATTTTGATACCCATAATTAAATGCATATACAAAATCCTAAATTGAAATGAATGTATTTAATAAATAGTCTAAACAACACATAAAACCATTCTCATACACAAGCTAAAATGCACAACCATGAAACTCATAAGATAACTCAAAAAAATAGATAAACACTTATCTTTCAAAATGTTTATGAAACTAGTTTCTTAGGAAGGACATTCCACCCAACCATAGACTTGTTGTTCCAAATATCAATAGTAATTTACCCTCGAGATGGGTTTAGGAATCCATAAATGAAGAGTGTCTCTCACAGTCCACTCACGGCTCAATATCACACAACCCAATGGTATTCTCCTACAACTATCACAAATTTCCTCCAGCTATCTTCCTCCTGATCTGCCCAACCCAAGGAATGTACACCTTCACTGTTCTCAATCCATTGGGTGTCTCATTCACTTATTAGGGTCTCTCTTGCATAGTTAACCAAGAATATCTTTTTTTTCAACTCAACAGAACTCACTGCCAGGAAAACTACAAGAAAACAACAGTAAACACTTGTTGTTATAGTGCAACTCACACAAGAGTTCACTCTTTTGGCATAAAAACCTAGATCTTCCATATTTAGCTACAAAACGCTCTAGGTTGATCCATAATTCACTCAAACTTCTTGGTATAGCTTCAGTTCCCTTTTTTCATATTCTCTGCTTATTTTTCATGCAAAAATAAAATGTGAAAACTTCATGTTCTCCCCCATACGAATTTCCTCTATTTTCCCAAGACAATTGACTGCTCACTCTGCCCAATGTTGATTGTACTTCAGCCCCATGATCCCCAATAACTATTGGATGTGACTCTCACACCCACCCTCTTACATGAGTTTATTGATTGGTCTCTCATACACTCAAATATAAAATATATTTTATCCCCAATGATAATAGAAATTAGGAAAATGGGTTGAATTAATACCCATAATTAATTTCCGCCTTGGACCCCTCTTAGAGACTCTCTTCTCTTGTGGAAAACTCAACACCCATCTTTGTCCATATCCTCCACCCACTGACATCACAATATATTGATTAAAATTCAAAAAATATATTCTACATATTACAATGCTTGGGCATAGCCAAATTCACATCTACATTATGAATTAATTAATTTGAGGATTATAGTAGTGATTTTACAAGAAATATAATATCACATTTCAAATTTGAAATTTCATCTAAGGCATGAAAAATAATTCAACATTTAAACCTTGTTGCACCAAGAAATTGGCATATTGAAACAACCATGAAACTTGCTCAAAACACATGAAATTATCTTTGAAACTAATATCTGCAACAAGAAAAATTAAGGACAATAACAATACAACTCCTTATTATCACAAGATGAAGATAAAGTATATTACCTCAACTTTGTCAAAATTAGTACATCAATTCCTTCCACTATATCCCAAGCAAGGCATTATCCAAAGATGTTAGTATGTGAGGCTCACTTGATGTCATAAAGTTGTGTTCCTATAAGTTACTAGTAAAATGGTAGTTAGATAATATTTAAATAAAATAGCTATAATGTAACAGTATCACTACTTCTTCATTAATGATATGAAAGGAGATCAAATCCATTGTATCAATGAACTTCATTTTAATAAAAGTATATCTTTTACATGAGTCTTTTCAGTCCTTTTCTAATCATGCTTATAATGTTTCTTGTTTATTTAGAAAAATAGCATGTTATAAGAGAGGGAAAGATTCCAAAGTGATTATTGAAGTAGATAATCGTAGAAAAATATGAATTGGAGGAAAGATATATAAAATCTTTAGTGATTCTCTAAAAAAACTCAATATATGCATTGAACATGTGAGAGATGAAGTGAGCTAATTTTATTTATCGAAACCCTTATTCAACAAAGGGAAAGAGTTGTCACATACACAATTATAACAACATCAAACCTTCAATGTTCCATTTTAACTAGATGAAACCTATTTCAATAGCTACAGAGTAGCCGCTAGATAAGACATGCATCATACTTAGTCAACAGATTTTGTTCAACCCATCCCATATCACAAATAGTGAATCGAAGTAGTCACTTATAGAGACAAAATTCACCATTGAAATAGTGAATCAAAGTCACTATTTACAAAGAAAGAATCCACACAGGAATGAATTCCATCAATATGAGGTGAATTGTTATTATATGATGATGTTGATTATTCTAATTTTTGGGTAATAAGAAAGACCAAACAATTTTTGTTTTCAAAGAAAAAGAATGTGAAGATATACACACCATTTTATACAAAGTGTGTATATATATATATAATCACACACACTTTATTATTATTTCAAGAAGAGGGGAGGGAACTTAAAATATTTTATGTATTTTTCTAGAACAACGAAATTTCTCGATTCCATAAATAGAAAATCTATTCTTTGAAGATGCAAGAAGAAAGGTATTTTCATTTTGATTTCTGTGAGATTTTATGAGAATAGAATAAGTTTTCAAAGACATAAACTTTGCACACAGGCATATAGACACAAAGTTAGTTGAATCAAAGAACAACACACACACACACACACACACACACACACACACACACACACACAAGAATTACCTTGGCTAGGTACTTCAGTGACTTGAAAGATGGAGATATTTTCATAGGGACATTTGATGTTCAACCTTGTATCAATCCTTTTGATGTAGTAAAGAAACCTTTACCCTTGTACCTAATGATAATATAGGACAATAAAAATATATTACACTTTCATTATTTAAGAGGCTTGCACTTAGAAAAAAAATTAAGGGATGAAATGTAGGTGATGCTCAACATGGATTATTTCCTAGAAAGTTCAGGAGATTCATAATTATAAAGTTCAAGGAGGTGGAATCCAACAAATATATAATTCAACTTGGGAGCTACACCTTTATGAGGGTTACAAGGTATCTTAATAAATCCTACTTGATTCAAGCATTGTTTGTCAAAGAGAAGTATTTGAATAATGATTTAGTTGATGTTTTTAATTGTATTGTAATCCTTAAGAGAGTGTGTTAATATATAAGGATTAATGATTTAATAAATTCACATTCATCTAAGTTACTAATAAAATGGTAGT